>ML682046.1:1157121-1277303 GCA_007922195.1 Podocnemis expansa
ATCCCACTTCCTCAGATGCATCTGAGGAAGTGGGATCTTCTCCCACGAAAGCTCATGCAAAAAATAAATCTGTTAGTCTTCAAGTGCCACACAACTCCTTGTTGTTTTTTTTACTGGACTAGACTAGCACGGCTATCCCTTTTGAAAGTGTCCAAATAAAGAAGCAGCGCTGAGAGGGACTATCAGTGGTTCGTAACCTTTTCTCTGCCGTGGCAGACTGTACCACACTGTCGCTCACAGCCCCGGGACCCTGCTGCCACAGGCAGCCCCCGGCCAGGGCTGGATCCCACCACCACTGGCTGGGGTTGGCTCCTGCTGCCGCTGGTGGCACACTTAAGGGATTGCTGCAGCACACCAGCGTGTCGCAGTGCGGTGGTTGGGAACCACCGGACCAGAAGGTTGTATTTAAGGGGTGACTGGAAGATGTCTCAGGGCTCTCACTGGGCCATTAAGACAGTCACACAAAATCAAACCGAACATTCACAGGCATTGAAGCTGTCACCTTTCACATTGCTCACAGGCCAATTAGCAGCTAATGGAAGGTTTGCTCAGAGGACCCTGCCAGAACCCAGGCCCTCACTGGGATGAGACTGTGCTGACACACCAGGTCCCAGCCCCATGGAGCTTGCAATCTTGTTAGAAGCAAGCTGTAACAAAGGAATCTTGTGGCACTTTTAAAGACTAAGTTTTGCTGAACTAGACTACGGTAACACGGCTTCCCCTCTGGAACTTGTCAACAAGCAGTAACAAGTGTGTGTAGCACAGACTGGCTGAAGGACAAAGGTAACCACTTCTTGGCATACATAGTGATGGGATAGAGACTCACACTGGTCACATCTAGGTGGTCTTGAATCTTAAAAAAAAAAATGGATATCTATACGAACAAATGAAAATCAGCAATGCTTGCTGGTGCTGTCCTGGTCACCTATGCAGCTGGGAACAGATCATGGAAATTCCCCACCCACAGAGCACCTGCTTCACAACCTGCCCATCCAAGCAGCTCTCTGACTGGAGCGTGGCACACAACTTTAGAGCAGAGTGGCTGTTTCTGTTGACAAGGCGAACATCTTACTGGTGGAAGCCATCAGACTGGGAGCCCTGGAGACTGGCCTCTCTGTTCACACACGGAGCTAGAACAGCCCAGCATGTAGCAGAGCCAACTTCCCCCATCACCCCACTCTAGGTCTACTTGCCTAGGGGCAGGAGCACAAGTTAAAACCTCCAGGCCCAGCATGGGTTTCACTCTATCTGTAGTCTAGACCAAGCCATGCCTCGCAGAACTCATGCTGGAACCAGCTGGAGTGGAGATCTAGGGTATCTCTGTTTGCACCAGGAGAGCAGAACATGAGAACTAGGTCAGTCTGCAGCTCTGGTGCCAGAGACTGGTCCGAGGAGGTCGTACCGTACTTTCTGCCATTCCTGTTGACGTCAGTAGGATTGTGTGGGTGGGGAGCAGAGCTTGATTTTGTAAGCAGAGAAAAACACCTTTTCTGGGTGGCTGATGGGAATGAAGGTTATCTGCCTGGAACCGGCTGCACCGGGATGGACTCTGCATATTCATACTCGGGGAATCAAGGTGCCTGTGCAAGGAACTGTGGAACTTTCTGGAAAGCAGCATCCATTGGGGCCTTTCCCCCTCCTTCTATCCTAGAAGGTTCTGGGGCGCATAAAAGGGGGAGTGGCCCAAACCACCCCTCAGTTCCCCCCACTAATTTGGGAATTCCTAGCCTGAGACCCCCAAAGAAGTGGGGAAGGTGGACAAGGAATATGAATACACAGACTCCAGCTCTGTCCCAGGGACTCTGCAGCAGGCAAGCAATTTCAGTTCATCCTTGAGCAGCCTCTGTATATTCCCACTTGTGGGAGGTAAGTGAGCAGCACCACGCCCAGGAAGATGGGCCGTGCAGCTCTAGGCAAACTAGGGCAGCAGGGCATCAAAACGAGCATCAGCTCCAGGTGCTAGGTCAAGAGTGCATAGATGTGCCCACACCTCTGGCTCCCCAGAACCAAGTCTTAATGAGGGAAAGCTTTTGCTAAAAGCACATCCATAGCTCAAGCACTAGTCGAATCGAATCGAATCACATCACAGGGTTGGAAGGGACCTCATGAGATCATCGAGTCCAACCCCCTGGGAATTGAACCCAGGACCCTCTGCATGTTAAGCAGAGGTGCTAGCCACTACGCTGTGTTAGTCTAGTCATGCCACGTGAAGCAATGAAGGCACTGTGAAGGCCTGCCATGGGTGTTGCCTTTTCTCTAGATAAGGACTCTCACAAAACCAAGAAGTTGAGCCATGGTCAGGTCACAGTAATTGTGCATTTTACATGAACAATCTCTGGACTGTGATGGAGTGGCTCCCTGGTGTCAGCCCCATTGCTCTAGGGGTTTGGGGGACTTATGGGTCAGCTCTGGCTCCTGTAAGGGGGTGGTTGCCCCACATTGGACTGGAAAGAGTTAACCTCAGCATGGAGCAGTGGAGGTGAGTCCTCCGAGCGGTACAGAGAGGCAGAACCGATCAGGCATGAGGCACAGCCAATCAGGGAGGAGTCGTAGTGAGCGACCAATCCAGGCGTAGCCAGCTCAGATAAAAGAAGCTGCAGGGCAGAGCGGGGTCAGTGCATCTGGGAGCTCAAGGAGCAAAGACTCTGTCCCTGCTGGACTGCAGCCCTGTAGCACCTCGGATAAAGCAGCGCAGGCAGCAACCCAGGGAGCAGAGATGCCAGGACCATGCTGTGGCTGCAGGGAAATGGCCCAGGGAGATGCAGCAGTAATCAAGACACAGGAATGCTGCAAGTGACTGCAATTTAGGCGGTCTCAGGGCTGGGACCCAGGGCAATGTGGGGACCGGAGTCCCCCACCACTAGCTACAGGATAGTGACTAAGGGTGTAGAAGATGCCCAACAGACAGCTGGGTTGGAAAGACTTTGACGCCATGGAAGGGAAGGGGAGGCCGTAAGTGACCTGTCTGGATGGCCAAGCCACGAGGAGGGATCTGGCACTGAGCAGAGCAGTGGATTGAGCCAGAAGGAGGACAGTGCAATTTCTGAGGCTGCAGGCAGACAACAGAGACAGAGAAATGCGGCAAAGCACAGGTGGTTGGGTGTTGGCCTCACGCTAATCCCAGAGCAGATGGCAGTGGACTGGTGGTGAGGGACTCACCCAGTGACAGCCTCATGAAAATCATGGAAAGTTCTCTGAATATGCAATGTATGATATGCTCAAGATGTACAGCCAAGCCAGAGGCCTGAGAGGGAAGGGAAGCACAGCCACTGCAGGGCTGGAGATGCAGGCAGGCCCACCTGTTCTGTAAGCATGCAGCTTAAAGGAGACCAGGTTGTACGACTCTGGGCTATCAAGAATGGCATCGTTACAGACACAGCACTTGACCGGTATTTACATGGAACTGAGGATAAACGTGATGGTCCCTATGGTCATCCTAGAAGAAAACACCCCAAGGGTGAGACCCTAGTTTACAGCAATATTTGCAGTGCATTGCAGGCACTATAATGGAGAATTGAGTCTCCTTTTTTGCAGTGCTCACAGCAGAGTAACTGTCTCAGAGTGCTCTAGAGACACGCAAAGCAGCGTGGTCACAGACCAGCTTACTGCATGGTGGCTAAAGGCTGTCACAGTCTGGTTTCAGTTGTAACAGAGATAACAACCAAATGTTTCCTGGCAGAAACCAAAGAAGTGGTGTTTTAAACTGTCCCGAGTGTAAGAAACAGTCTAAAGGTAACAGTCAAGGAGGGTGTTATTAGATCCACTTGCTTACTTGCTGCTCAGACAGGGAAATCTTTCTATTCCTGGAGCAGGTTTGATTGATCAAAGATTCCTGCTTTCTGACAGCATCTTTTGTACTTTGGTTTAAAGCTCCTAGTTGAGTCCACCATCCAGACTCAAGCAATTGAGCAGAGACACACTAGACCTCAGAGGAGACCTACACTTTGTCTTGGCATCAAGAGACCTAAGAGTCTAGAAAGCAGGATTTAGAGATACTAATAACATATTCATGATACTGAGTGACAGAATTGTCACTCTCCTGCCATGGCTATTGACAGCAACTTGCTAAACCAACACAGAAAAGCCTTTTAAATTCAAGCAAGGGCAAGCTGTGGAGAAGTTCCTGATCTTGGTGCAGAAAAGAAATGCAGTACTGATGTTAGGTTTTGCTTGCCTTTGAATTGGAACCATGGACAAACAATATCCCTGCTGGGAAAGGACAAAACTGGTATTTGCCCACTGATAAAAAAAAATAAGATAATACAGATGGAGCCCTTGATAGAGCACTTGCACTGTTGAATGTTAACCCTGCTCAAAGAGTCTGACAGTGTGTCTTCTTTCCTTGGTGGATGAGACATTGCACCCATTCAGTGAGGACACTGAACTTATTATCAGGAAGTTTTCCTCACACAACTGGCAAGAACACACAACTCTCTTTGATGGTCTGCATGACACGTCTCTCTAATATGGTCTACCAGAATTTTGAAGGGCTTGGATTTAGGAAGGAGACAAAACTCTTACAGGCCAGAAAGAGCCCTCAGCCCTGGTATCATAACATGGAGTCATGTCTCTCACTGGGATGACAAACCTGGGAGTGGATGGAGAACAAGGTGAAGAATTTTGCCTACCCTTCAGAAGTATTACTGCATCTGGCAGGAAGGTGAGATAGGAAACTCCCTGGAGGGCGTGTTCCTTCTCTGTCTGGAGAAATCAGGCGTGTGAAACTATTTGTGATACTGAGTGACAGAACTGTCGTCACTCTCTCACCATGGGAAGAATGACATGGACACTAATGAGAATCAAGTTTCTCCCCAAACATCCAGGGAGAAGAGTCAGGACAGACAGGTAGTTAATGAAACACGTCGCCTCAGAAATTCCAAAAATAGATGCACGCTTAGTGAGTGACTCCAGAAGGGAGGGCTGTGCAGAGACAGGTCTAAGGAGATGTGCAAGTGTCTTCTGAGTATGGCTGACCTTTGGAGGACCATGGAGGGAGACTGTCTCTCCAAACTGCAGCACCATAACCAGAGCAGGACAGCCCTGTGGGCAGCTCCACACTGTCCCACCTCCTTCCTGAGGCCCTGCCCTGGCCAGGTCACAGGCCAGAAGCTGGCTGGAGCTAGGGCAGTGCAGGGCTGTGGCACCCCCAATCTGGTGCTGGTGCCCCATTTGACAGCTCATGCAGACAGTAAGAGCTGCTCAGATGGGAAACCTGGCTCTGCGGCCATCAGGACCCTTGGGGAGCAGTGACCGTGGGAAAGGAGGTGCCCTGCTTAGTGCACAGCCCCTAGCTACCCCTGCCTGCATCCTGAGCAGTTTTCAAAACTTCTAAGCTGAGCCCTTCCCTTTCGGTTATAATTCCTGGCTGTGCACCCCCCACTTCCCCCCCATTGCAGCCAGATGGGCTGGGTGGCCACTGATGTGAGTCGGGGAGACCGTGGTGCTCCCTGTCCAGGCCCTAATGCATGGAGCTGGCCCCAGCCCCACTGGGCTTCCCCCAGATACAGAAGCCAAACTGCCTATGCTTTTGAGACGTCTGATCGCTCTGGCGAGTGGTCGCTGTAACATGCCTCGCAGTGGGTCCTGACCTGCTATGTGCCAGTAAGGGGGAACACACCAGGAGGCTGCTGCAGAGAGCGGCCGGTGCTTACTTTTGATCATGCTGACGTCGTTCGCCCCATCACCGATCGCCAGGGTCACAGCCTTCTTGTATTTCTTCACCAGCTCCACCACCTGGGCTTTCTGCAGAGGGGTCACCCGGCAGCAGATCACCACTTTGCACAGGCAGGCTGTTCTCACCAGCTCCAGCTCCAGGTTCCCTTCCAACGCATAAGCCTGTGGGGCAGGAGACAGGAACACACTACAAAACACAGGTCACAAACGGCCCCAACCCTGGCCGCAGAAGCAGCAGGAGGGAAACCGAGTCTAGCACGTTGGGGGACGCGTCCATGAGGCATGATGCCCAAAGGACCTACTAGGCCAAGAATAACGGGGGGTGGGGGGGTGAGATTTTCAGAGCGGTGGGGGTCCCTCTTTTCCTTATTAGCAGTGACCAGAGTGGAGTTTACCCTCCTCACCTCAGTGGGTGGGTCTCTGCTCCTCCTTTCTGGCCTCTTCCCTAAGATGTGACTAAAGGGTTTTTTCCTGAGACGACCCTGCACAACACTGACTGTCTAGTGCAATTATGCACCTGCTGTGACAGACTCCCATGAGCATCCTTCAAGGACCCTCCATAATTCCCTTTCCTGCCAAATCCAGGACCCATGTTACGAGCCCAGAAACCTGGGAATTCATCTGTCTGACCCACAGACTCCAGAAAACCTGATATACAACTTGGGGGTGCTTTAAAAAAAAGTCCAAGAGAACTGGTCATGAGAATCAGACAAACAAAATAAATTTTCCTTTCCAGTGCTGACCTTTTACTTTATTAGGATGTGTTATTTCCATTCATGAGATCAGCAAAGATTGCTCAGAAATCCATCCCACCAACGCGGCATGACAGGGAGAGGCACATTTCTGCCTTTTCACATTTTTTACAGAATGTGCTTTTTGCCTGTGTGCTTTGATGTCTTCTCTGCAGGCCTTGGTGGAGGGAGTCCACGTGACTCTCTCCTGCTCAGAGCCATTACAGCAGGCCAGCTGCCCTTTCCAGTTAAGGCAGCAAATCAGCAGGCCAGATTTCCTTTCTTCCAAAAACAGTAAGCTGCGTGAGTCACCAACGCCCCCACTTCCCTCCCATCCGCAGCAGCCAGGCTTGCTCAGCTGAGACCTTTTCGTGATTTGGTTTTACAGTGCTCTAGCCAGCGAAAGTTTTACCACTTCCAGAAAAGCCTCGGTGCATGAAAATCTTATTGAACAAGATGCTATCTACACCCACTCCCATGCACAACCCAGTGTGTCGTGACGCTGTGCGTTTAGCCGTAACAAGCTCAGTGGGTGCTGCCTGCCACTTGCTGTTGCTGTTTTTGTTTAAAAAGCCTCACAGGTATGTGTGGCTGCCTGTGAACAGGGCAACTCAAAAACTCCCTGGGGACAGCACTGGGACAGTGTCATCATGCTCCTGGGGCTCCAGCCTTCATGTGGGAAAAAGCAGGGTCTTTCTGATACAGCAGGGTCAGATATCCAAGGGAACTCAGCACTTAGTGAGCCCCGTTCTCAGGGAGAGCAGGCGTTCCAGCCCATCCTTACCAAACTGTGGCCGTTAATAACCAGGCCATACACCCCGTTCGCTTTCTCTTCAGGTAAGATCTTTGACTTCGTGGAAGGATTTTCAAACTTGATGTTAATTTCATCGCTGTCCAGGAAGGAATCTGGCTTCATTTTCTTCCTTGCCGTCCTTAAAAGGTTCACCCATTAAAAATACAGAAAGAAATGCAAGTCATTTTCTTAAACTCAAGGTTTTTAAAAGACAACTCTCTTCACCCTCATTAGCATTGATCTCCTTCCAGGATGCGTTGAAGGACTCGGCAGCACTCCGGGCTGGAGTGGCCCTCAGAGAATTTCTCTACTGCAAGAGCCATATAAGGCCATGGCATGGGCCTAGATAATGCTGCCATAAATTTAGGGGAGTGGAGTAGGTGATCTCTGGAGGCTCCTTCTAGTCCCATGAGTCTAGGATCCCCTGCCCCTGAAGTGCCTAGCCTGGGGCTTGCTCGGGCTGGGAGGCACAGCCGCCCGTGGGAGCTGTGATGGGGTCACTGTAAGTTAGAGCAGCCTCTGGAGCCTGTATTGGCCACAGGAGCAGGCAGAATCCATGAGGCACAGAAGTGGTTTAAAAGCACCGTTACTCCTCCCTGCCTGCTGGAAGACACTGTGCAGAATCTAACCCTCCATCACCAGCCTAGGGCCAAACATCGAGAACATCTCTGACAATTTACAAAGGGGCAGCTGTGTCTGTCTAGTTCAGCAAAACAAACAAGGAGTCTGGTGGCACTTTTAAAGACTAACAAATGTATTTATCCCATGAGTTTTCATGGGAGAAAATCCCACTTCGTCAGATGCTTTGAAGATGGGGGAACATACAGAATGGGAGCAAAATAAATGCAGGGAAGTGTAAGTCATAGGATCAGGTCAGACTGTAACAGCAAAGCAAAGCAGGTGTTAGGATTCGAACAGTGGAGTCCAGCAATTAGCAGGGAGGTTGGAAGAGGAAAGCAAAATTACCTGTTGTAATGGGGAAAGAACCTCCCTAGCCACTCCACTTCTGATCTGTTAATAGCCCTACTCAGACAATGAATAACAAATCACAGTTTCAAAGAGAAACTGCAGAATTGGAGTTCATGTGTAGATTTGACAGCGTGAGCTCAGGGCTACGGGTTCTTTTCCCATTATACCAGGTTGTTTTGCTTTTCCTCTCCTCCTCGCCATCCCCTGCACTAATCCCTATACTACACTGTTTGAATCCTAACAACTGCTTTGACTTGCTGTTACAGTCTGACCTGATCCCACGACTTACTCTCCCCTGCAAGCATTTTGCTCCCATTCTGCGAGTTCCCCATCTTCAAGAGTCTGACAAAGTGGGATTTTCTTCCACAAAAGCTCATGTGATAAATAAATTTGTCAGTGCCACCAGACTTCTTGTTTATGATCATCTAATAACTGATCACTTTCTCTGACCCAAGATCTCAGGGCTTACATGAGTGCTGGACTCGTTAGACTGGCTCCTCACTATGGACTAGCAGAGAAAAGCATCCAGCAACTGGACCAAAACAAGGTAGACCCCGTGGACCCACAAGAACCATTTAACATCCACAACTGAAGGCACTGTAGCCTCAGAGCCTCTGGCCCATGATGATCCACAGTGTTTGCCTGGGTCCTTTTTACATCGATTTTAGAGACAGAATGAACAATTTGTGATCATCCTGTCTGACTTGCACAGTCCAGGCCAGAGAATTTCACCCAGTCGTTCCTGCATCAAAGCCAGCTCTTCTGGTTGTATTAGAGCCAATCACATAGCACCAATCTAGATTTAAAATTCACTTTTAGTGAGCTGTGTCAGATGAAAGACAAGGACAAATTGTAGGGAGTCCAGAGGAGAGCAACAAGAGTTCAAAGGGCTAGGAAGCACAAAGGAAAGACTGAAAAAATGGCTTTGTTTAACGTGGAGTAGAGTGGACTGTGGAGGGACAAGATAACAGTCTTTGACTATGTTCTTGCTCACTTCAGACAGAACAGGAAGCAATGGTCTTAAATTGCAGCGGGGGAGATTCCAGTTGGACATTAGGAAAGATTTCCAAGTATCAGGGCAGTTAAGCACTGGAACAAATGACCAAGGGATGCTGTGGAATCTCTGTCTCTGGAGGTTTTTAAGAACAGGTTAGGAAAATGTCTCTGAGGGATGATCTAGATGATACTCACTCCTGCCCCTGTCCGGGGGACTGAGCTAGGCAACCTCTCGAGGTCCCTTCCCACCTGCATTTCTAGGGCTCTACCAGGACAAGGCAGAGTGGCATGCACCACCACCAGCTCTCTATGGCTGATTACCTGAGCTCATTTAAGACATCCTCCGACGTGTTGCCTTCAATAATGAAAACGTCATTCATGTCATCATGCAGCATGTTGCAGGAGTAGCCAATATTCACAGCCGTCTCTGGAAAATCAAGCACATCTCTCGTACTCGCACAGGAAAGCCCTGCACATTTGCTACATGACTGGACAAACTGAATCACAGAACGCGCAGCCCATCTGAGGTTCCTAACAGTTGGTCCGGAGGCTGGATGGCACCCGCCTTCCTGAGCCAGTACAGACAGCCTGACAGTGGCGGTCGTCTGTTCTCTGCTCACGAGCCATGCCCCACTTAGGGCTTTCTGGAAATCTCTGCGACACCCGTGGCTGGTTCTCCTCCCCCAACCCAGATCTTTAATGAAGAGCAGATTTAACGCCAGCTCCCTGGCTGCAGGGAAGCAGGACGGGGCCTTTCCACCCTGTTTCATCAGGTCAGAGAGAGGCGGGCTAGGGATCCTCCAGTGATGCCTCCTTCTCCTCCACCACAAGGATGCAGGGGGCACCTTTCTCTGCATGTGACAAGGCCTCGCTGGTTCCTTGCCTGAGGTGGTGGTCCACCGTCAGCAGACTCCCACCTTCACAGCCTGGCAGTACGGCCTCTCAAGGACTTGCAATAGCCCTGATCATTCCCCCTGCCCTGGAGTCCAGGGGATCTTTCCCCGAGGAAACACTGAGCATGGTGCTCCAGGCTGACCTGCTGCTCTGGCTTCCAAAGGAGGCAGACTCAAGACGCAGGCAGTGGCGGGGACAGGCTACCGACAGAAGAGGAAAGGAGAGTCAAAGGCAGCAGCCCATGGCCCTCCGTGTCTGTCCCAGGCCGTCCCCTTACCTTGCTTGTCTCCTGTGAGGACCCAGATTTTAATGTTGGCTTTGGTCAGGGTTTCAATCGTCTGGGGGACACCATCTTGTAACTTGTCCTCGATAGCCGTGGCACCCAGCAACTGCAAAGTCACCAGATGGAAACGTGAGCTCCCCAATATGTAGCACCAGATGAGAGAGCAACCGCTTCTGCTCCATCCGCCAGGTCGTATACACCGTGCACCGGCTCAGCCTAGGATGCTTCCACTCAGCAATATTTATCATACACCTTAGGCCCCAATCCTGCAAACACGTGGCCATGGGAGTCGTTTTGCACTGGCCAGTTCCTGTGCATAACAGCACCCAGCCAAAGAAGCTAACCAAACATTGGGAATCATTAGGAAAGGGCAAGATAATAAGACAAGAAATATCATATTGCCTCTCTATAAATCCATGGTACACCCACACCTTGTGTCTTGAAAAAAGAGATATTGGAACTGGAATAGTTACAGGAAAGGGCAACTAAAATGACTAGAGGGTGGAAAAACTCCTATATGAGGAGAGATTAAAAAGACTGGGACTTTTCAGCTTTGAAAAGAGATGACTAAAGGGGCTTGTGACAGAGGTCTATAAAATCATGACTGGTGGGGGGAGAGTAAATAAGTGTTACTTACTCTTTCTCATAACAGAACCTAGGGCTCACCCAATCAAATTAATAGGCAGCAGGTTTAAAACAAACAAAAGAAAGTATTTCTTCACATAACACTGTCAACCTGTGGAACTCCTTGCCAGAGGATGTTGTGAAGGCCAAAATGATAACAGGGTTTAAAAAAGAACTAGGTAAGTTCATGGAGGACAGGTCCATCAATTGCTATGAGCCAGGAAAGGCAGGGACTGATGTTTGCTAGAGGCTAGAAATGGCCAGCCAGATGGAGCACCTGACGATGACCTGTTCTATTCATTGCCTGTGCACTTGGCATTGCCCACTGTCTGAGGACAAGATACTGGGCTGCATGGACCATTGGTCTGACCCAGGGTGGCTGTTCTTATATACTTGTTTGTAGGAGTTGAGGATTTTATGTTTTTCTCCATGCCCTGGACTTGCAAGAACACAAGGCAGTAACTTGCAGACATGAATATTATGCATACAGATGTATCAGGGCACAAACATTTTTACCACCCCCAGATCTCAATTCTTGAGTAGACAGGAACCAAACAAGGCAATGTTCCCATACTTATGAGACTTCAGCTGTATCTTCTAGCCTAGGATTTTAGGCACTGTGCTTTCTTCCTGCTGTTGGGGTAGACTCAGAGGTCAGGTCTTAGACCCATCACCCCAGCATTAATCCAGCCCTGGATTCAGGACCCAAATCTCCCAAACAGTTTTTGAGAGAGAAACTGCCCCTATCTTGATAAATAGACATCTCCTCCATCAGTTTCTTTTGGATTCTTCCTCTGAACCAAAACACTGTTACAGCAAACAGACTTGCTTTTCCAGATTGCAGACCAGTGGCCCATCCTCACAGCTACCTGGGTCTCTTACCAACATCTTATTAAGTCAATCAGATGCAGTGGAGTGCTCCAGGGCCCTAGCAGTGTATTTACAGTCAGCCAGCTGGTGAGAGTAACCCGGCAAGGGATGCATGGAATGGAAAACAACAGATCAAAAGCCCTCCGCACTGCTGCTCATTGCAGAAGGGAGCGAGAGGGTCCCTTCTCACGGGCTTGGCTAGCTGTAATGCATGAAGCCCAGGCTCTCTCACCCAGGCACCTGCAAGCCCTCAGCAGCCAGTGTTTCAGGCCTCTCCATGCACAGCTCAACAGACCGCTCACTGACACCTACGAGTCCAAACCCCGGGGGCTCCAGGGACACGGGACGAAGGCCTAAGCACTCCAATGCCAGGGCCTCTCTGCAGCTGGAGTGAAGCACTGAGTAGCTCTGCTATCGTTAACTGTGCATGGACAATGGGGAAGATCCATGGAGCTTTGTTATGAGGTTGGCTGGCCTTTGCCTGCCTGCTCCAGTCTGGTGTGTGGTAGCAACTGTGGAGCAGCTTCCTTTCTGTCACTCTCCCCTTTGCTTTTAAGTCGATCAGCTTTAGGCTGAACACGTGTGTTATTAAAAACCCTGAACTTAACCAGGTTCCATCCCCACCCTCCCTCATGGCCTCCGGACTTCGACCGTATGGTCCAGGACCTTCCTACCACTGCCTGGCTTCCCTAACGGGCTCCCCCAACCCCGAGTCTCCTCTCTCTCTCACCAGCTGGGCTGTTCCTCACCCAGACCCTTCCCAACAGTGAAGTCCTCTCTGCCCAGGGTGCGCACCCACAGAGAGTGGTACAAAGCAGCTGTAGGCCTCCCAAGATTTAGTAAGAGATCTGCTGTGATTGCAGAAGCTGCACGGCTCCCATTCAGCTATGGCATGCACCTTCCTTTCATTCTTTCTTCACACCTCGCGCACACCCGGGGCACTTGCACAGCAGCAGCAGCACACCCAGGAGGACACTGCTGCACGTCGCCGGTAGATCGTTTCTCATTCCTTTCAAGCTGGCACAAGCTGTTCTGCCAACAGTGCCCCTCTCCTCCCACAGGGCAGAGTAGAGGTTCCCCCAGAAATGCTGAGGGGCCCAGAGTTAGCCCAGGGCTGCCACAGTTTCTCATTTGTAAGTTGGAGGATAATAGTTCACCTGCTTGATCACACAAGGGACGGCTGCAGAACCCCTGTGCTGCCGCAGCCTCATCCAGCACTGGAGGGTTCTCCCCTCACAAGTCAGCTACGCCCACACTCCCACGAGTTCATCTAAACCCTCTCCCAGACAGCTCTGGCTCCTCACCAAGGATTACCACAATCAAAGCCATGGTACTTACATGAAGTCATAGCAATCCGCTTGCTGACCACCAACAGCCCCGCAGCCGCCCCAGAGCTCGAGCCAGATTCCAGGAGAGACTCACCATTAAGTCTTTTTCAATCTCTTCGTACAACTCGGATAACTTCTCTTCCCGTCCAACAATGGCAGTGCTTGCTTCATGGTGACGTTTCTGCCAGTCCTCAAAATAGTCCTTCTGTAGGGTTTTGTAGGCCACAACCAGAGTTCGCAAGCCTTCACCTGCAAACTCCTGCAAGACATGGGTGGGACAGGAGCAGTTAATGCTCTCCTCACTTGACCTGACTGAAGTGCAATTTATTATCATCCGTGCACCCAAAAGATACCAACCCACCTTCCACAGTGAATAGGAGGCGAAATTGCAACTACTACTTTAAACTCAGAACCAGCTGGAAATCCAGAGCTGTTCTTCAACAGAGCAGTTTTTAGCCGCAGTCTATTGTCTGTACAAGATGAAACTCCTTTGCACTCTACAATTTTCAATTATCAAGGTGCCTACATCATTAATACTTTCATGAAGTACTAAAACAAGGTCTGTGTAAACTGCAGAGAGCTACGCCCAGAGTTTCAGAATTGTGCCCATGCAATTGCTGGCAAAAGTGATGGTGTGATTGTGTGGGGCTGTCCAGGGTGGAGGTGTGAGGCCTGGGGCACCCCACATCTACCCTCCACCCAGTCCAGCATGCAGCCAGGAGGCAGGTTGCAGCCACCTGCCTCCTGCCCAGTCCAATGTGAGGGCCCCCAAAGCACAGTAGCCCTTATTCACTCCACCCTAGAGACGGCTCTGGCTGTGTGCTTTATTGGCACTGAATAAAAGCCACTGCGTGCACAATGTAAACAAGCAGTTGCAACTGCACCTTCACTACACCCTTGACTGAAAATCTGGTCTCTAGCACTTCAGGTAACCAAGCTCCCTGGTGGAAAGCTCAGATTCGCCCATGGGGGCAGGGGGGTAGCATATCCCCCATCCTCCTCCAGCTGCTAAGGAACACGCTGCACCCTCAACACAACCCTCACCATCCTGGCCTCTCTTCAAAGCATCTGACAAAGTGGGATTTTCTCCCACGGAAACTCATGCGATAAATAAATCTGTTAGTCTTTAAGTGCCACAAGACTCCTTGCTTTTTTTGCTTCGCTAGACTAACACGGCTGCCCCTTTGGAACGTCCTGACCTGTCTCTCATTGCAGGCCATCAGGCAAGGCAGGGGTTATACCAACTAGTGCTGCAGTCTCCATGGCCTGGGCTCTGCGCTGCACCAGCAGAGACAGCGTCACCTAGGGCTGAGGCAAGGCCCTGATTTATAATGTTAGACGAGCTTGTCTACAAAGGCAAGACATCTAAATGCGAACTCGGGTGAACCTGAGTACCCGGTAATAATTGAGGCCATAGATACTGTGACAAGCATTACCGACGCTTGGTGAAATGGGGATAACAGCAGGACGTGATAATGCCAGCGTACAAAGTATACAGGAATGACAGAGCAGGTTACCTTGGGGGGGGTGTGGCACAGATGTGAAAAGAGCATAGAGGTAAATAGAGTAAAATACTTAAATGAATCAAGCTGTAGCACAGAATCTCTATGGATAGAAATTCCTTCCCTCGCCAGTAACAAGAATACAGCCATGCAAATGTACTGCTGACCACCTGACCAGAGTGGTGACGGGGACTGGGAAATGCTCAGGGAGAGGCTAATGAAAACAGAAAACCAAATAATAATGGGGCACATCAACTAACCCATATTCCCTGAGAATATTTCACCCCAGTACGGGAGGCAGAGAGAAATTTTATAGATGCTTCTTGGAGCAGCCAGCCCTGGAATTCAGGAGGGAGGAGACAGAAATTCCTGATTTAGTCTAAGCAGAGCACAGGAGCTGGTCCAAGAGGGAAATGCAGCGGAATAGCTGAGTCATAGATACCATAATGTAGTAAATTTAGCTTCCTGCTGTGGGGAGGGGGAAATATCCAAAGTACCCCCTATAGGAGCATTAGCTTCAGAAAGGGGGACTACACAAAATGAGGACACTAGTTAAATGGAACTAAAAGTTACAGTCACAAGAATGAAATGCCTGCAAGTGGCCTAGACATTTTCTAAAAGCATCATAAAATAGGCTCAGATTATATGTATACTACAAATAAAAACTGCCAGCAGAGCTAAACAACAGTGTAAAAGAGGTTAGCAATAAAACATGTTCTAAAACTGGAAGTCAAATGCTACTGAGGAACATATACTCTGGCAAGTCAAGTGTAAAAACATAGGTAGGCGGAGCCGAAGAGAACTGGAAATGCAACTAGCAAAAGAACCAAACGGAGAATCAGCAGACAGGGCTCGAGACACTCAGCTTACCCCTGGGCAGTATTTTGAAAGGTGAAAGGCTCAGGAGCCCATTCCCATTTCCCTGAACTACCAGATTCTAAGGCGTGACGACACGGAACGTGCAGGCGCATGCGGTTTTCAGTCAGTGGCGCCCTGGCTCTTTACAGAATAACTAGTTCCCTTCCATAGTATGTTGTTTGTTACTTGCTGGTCTGCAAGTAATAGATGCACTGGAGAATTGCTTTAGAGACCCTCAGTGCCAGTTGCCCTTCCAGCTCCTCTGGGGGCATCAGAGAGCTCCCACACTGCCCTTATCTGCAGGTCCGGCGCAGGGGCACTTACATCCAGGTGCTCCGTGGTCTCTTCCTTGAGGGGTCTGCAGGAAGAATGCAGCAGCTCGTAGAGAATAGTGTCGGCACCCTTGCAATACAAGGTCAGCTCACCTTCCGGACTCCGCACTAAAAACAAAGGGAACAAAAGTTCTGCAAACGCTTGGCAGCCACGGCTCTTGACTGACAATGGAAAGAGTTTGCATATTCATGCAAGCTTTGCCCAGTGGGTTGAGGCTCGTGCCTGCCAGGCAGAGAGTGGAGGAGACTGCAGCCTCTCTCATCTTTAATGCGGAAGCGTGGGGGCACAGACTGCAGGTCTCAGCATGCATTGCTCCCTCCTGATCTGTGCCAAGGGCCTCAAACATGTGGCCCATGGGCCACAGCGGCCCCTAAAGCTATTTCCTGCGGCCCAGAGCGACAGTATTGTTACTAGTATTTACAATATCGTTGTATGGAAAGGTTTCAGTGGTGCGGCCCTCGGGCTAACGTACTAGTCCTCATGCGTCCCTCTACTAGTCCTCATGCGGCCCTTATGGTGATTTGAGTTGGAGAGCCCTGATCTATGCAGATGGACTGGGGAATCCTGTAGTCTCACTTACAGGATGTGGTGGGGAAGGAGCCAGAGAGGTGACTATGTTGCTATCTGGAGGCCCAGAATAGTGCCACTGAAAACTGGCCCCTCTACCCATGAAATCACTTGTCACTTTCTCTCTAGAGATACGTTTACAATGTAAACTTTACACCATGTTAACCACTGAAGCACATGGATGTGCTCCCAGTGAAAGGAGCACAAGTCAGAGAGCCTAAGCAAGCAGGAAAGCAGAGGGCAGTGATGGGAACGCACCGATGACAGACATCCTTTTGCGCACGTTGTTGAAGTCCAGAATAGCCAGGAGTTGGTAGACCTTGGTTTCTCCCATTTCCACCACAGTGATGGTCTCGGGGGTACGAGCTCGAAACACAAAGCCAAAGTTCCTGGCCGCAGTGACAAGGGCCCCTTCATCTGGAGACTGGGCCTGATACACTAGGTTACCTGCCATGCGAGGAGAAACAACGTCTGTTCATTTCAGGCCTGGATCTCATCACTGTGCTCCTGACGTGGGTCAGATAAGACAACTAAGGCATTTTGAATCCACTGCTCCTCTCCCACTCTGTCCTTGCGTGGACAAGATGCAATAAACCCTCTCCTGCCCATGTATGCTCACATCCACAGGCCGGAGTCACACACATTACAGATGGAAACGCTCCATTAGGTCCCATCGAGTCCTTTCTCCGGAGCCAGTGCAGGACTCTCCTAGTTTGCTTCCAATGGCAGGATCCCCTTTCGGTTGGGAGACTTCCACAGCCCAAGAGCTCTCACTGCCAGGGACTTTTCCCTGGCTCAGTCCACTGATAACCCCAGCTGTGCTTCTCATGGGTATTTACACCATTCACATGCGAATGGATGGGACCTGAATAGCTCTCAGTAGGGCAATAGGACTCCACCTTAGATGAAATCTGGGGGGAGGGGGGCAAGTACACCACCTCCAGGAGCACCCGATTAGCCCAACAAATGAGCCCCCATTTATCAGGGTGCAGCTCGTACTGCCCCTCGCATGAGCTCAGCTCAGCTGACTGATGCAGGGACGATGCAGTTTGTGGCTTTCTTCCCACTGCTCTGGGAGGCTGAAGCCACCAGCAGCTCTCTGTTTACTTGGCTGTGTGCTCCTGGGAGGTAGGAGCTGCTGCTCTGGCCAAACCAACACTGGTCACCAGGCACAGGAGTCTGCTGGGGTCCTCTCTGCCTGAGGCACCCGCAGAGCTGTGCCAGGTAATGGACGGCCACACTCTGACTCAGGTCATTTGATCCACAGCTGCACCAGGCAGCCCTCTCCAGAGCAGCCACTCTCAGCCAAGAAGGGCCGTGAGCTGCTTTCTGGGGGTCTGTAGCCCCATGGGGCATGAGATTGGAGCCCATCTGGCCTCAGTCTCCAAGCTGCAGCCCTCTCAGGGAGCACCAGGATTTCAGGCTTTGCAGAGGGAGCCCTCTGCAAGCACAGCTCCCCGAGGGCTACAGACCCCAGCTGAGAACCACTGTTCTAGATATGGATAAAAATTGTGGGTCTGCATCCAATCCGCCATCTGCAAAGATGGCAAAAAATATAACTGCATCCATGGATGTGGATATGTGTGACTATAAAGCAGACACCCATGGATTTGCAAGGCTCTCGAGATGATATCCCAAAGGAGCCAGAACAGCACGTGCAGAGAGATGACAGATCAGCATGCTGTCATGCTGTGACAATCATCCACATGCCTTCAGCCACCCTCACCTTCACTCTTCTCTTCTGGCATCACTGTGTGACAGAGCGAAAGTAACCGGAAAAAGCTGTGTGTTTCCACATCCCCCAGCTTCATGGCTTCAACCAGTCTGTGGTCGTAGAATGTAAACTTTGGGTCAGCCAGTTGGTTGTACGAGAAATCAACCTTCGCTGTATTCTGCAAAGGTGAGACTGAGCATCAGATCGGCTGCACGGTCCCTCACCACACTCATGGAGATCTTCACCCTGTGGGCCACCCTCCCCCAGCACTTACAGTGACCCCCATACACACTCACAGTTATCTCCCCACACATCACATCCTTCTCCTCTTTCTAACGAGGTCCCCTCCCTCCCTGAATTCATGCCGATCACTCCAGTAGGACCCAAATGGGTTATGATGCAGTGCTGTCGCCATCACCCTGCTTCCTGGCCTGACTCTGGGTTACAGCTGAGCCGGGAGCCCCAGCCTGAAATTCAGGGAAAGTTTGTGCCCTCACGGAGGGCAGGGAAGAAAACCAATGTGGAAAGAGCTGACTCCGAACTGTTTAAACTCTGCTCACTTCACCCCCTCATCTCTGAAACAAAGAGTTCATCCCTTCGTTGGGGGCCTAGCCACCAGCAGCTTTGGGTCTGTGTGATGCTTCACGGTGGGACACACTGCAGGGTCTGCTCACACACCAATCAGGGTCCCACCCACACTCTAATGAGGCCGCACTTTGAAAGGAGTTGCACTTTCTGAGCAGCTTGAGTTGACATCTGGTGCTTACCAAGGGAGCGACTTCCCCCACTAATCTGTGCACCGGAGCATAGAGAGCTGGCCCAGCATGTTTGTGAGCCAATGCCAAACCTGCACCCTCTGGTAGACGCTGCCCTGGAGGAGTGGGGGCTGGCAGGTCTCCCACCAGTGACTTGGCAAGAACTAGGCATTTATTTCTTTCTCAGCAACTCAGTCCTCCACAGCCTGGTGGCTGAGAGAGATGGGTCTGGAGGCAAATCAGTGAGTGCAAAGAGCCAGCTTCAGCAAGGATAAAAGACTCCTTCCATGCACAGGTCAAAATACTAGAGGACTTGGAGACTATTAGGAATGGATTCCTAGACCAGAAATTAGATTCTGCCTCCTATCTTTTGTTATCCTAATGGCCACAGAAATTTTGGCAAATTTTAGGATGCAAAGTCCTGGTTCGATAGGTGGTGTGAGAGGAAGGGCTATACATCAGAGGGGTGCAAGCAGGATCCCCTTCCTTGTTCATTGTCAGGCTCTCTGGTGTTTCTGGCTTTAGAAAATGTGCAGAATTTGGAAGTGCCAGTGTTTTGAGGTGTGGGTGGAACCCCACAGTCACTCACCCAAGACCTTACCTGCCTGCTAAGCATGCTCCAATTTGCAAATTTCCCCATTTCTCATTAACACTGATGACCTGCTATTTACATGTGCTGAGCACCCCATTAAACTGCAGGTAAAGTCAAGGGAGCTGTGGGCAGAAAGCAACTCCAAAAGCTTAGAACAGGATGAGAGCCTGGCTCTGGCAGATCTTTTGAGGCTCATCAATACAGGGTTCCTCTTGTAGATGCAAGGATGTGTGTGGGGTGCATATTTTATCTGGGTGGAATATGGCGGGCATCCACTGGAGTCTACACAAGCACCTTGGCAGAGTACACAGCACCTACCTCAGTAATCTCAATCCTTTGCCCCACCATGTCATACACGTCACCTGTAGGTTATAAATACAGACCAAGGTCACACACACAAACTGCAGCCCGACACAAGCTTTGAGTCTCTTACGCTGATCAGAGTTGGGATGACACACTGTACCCTGAAGCAACACGCTGGAATCTGCCATGCATGCTTCACCTGGAATTAGGGTCTATTTCACACAAAGCATGTTGGGTAAAATGTCACAGAAAACATCACAATCTGCTAAATCCCACTGATATCGTTATTATGCTGCTGGTTATAAGATTTTCCTGAGTAAAAACCTCTTCTACAAGGGCAGCAGCCCCACCCCAGAGGGTATTAAGGGACCATTACCTAGCAAGGGAGTTGTAGCTGTACTCAGAGGAGTTACCAGTCAGTAACAATCACACAAAACTGTACAAGGGGGATGGCTCAGCCCCACGACTGAGCTGCACAAGGCAACCTTGTGACTTAGCAGATCCCACCTCAACCAACGTCTACAAAAGACACAAAACAAGGAGGAACTCAAACCGTGGCTGCAAGCTTTGTCCTTTCTCCTCCCCCATCTACATGGGTAGCACCATTAATGCTGGAAAATAAAGGGACTGGACCCAGGCTTGAAACGTCCAGTGGGATGAGAAAATGGCTTTATCTAGACCAGGAGTGGCCAAACTGTGGCTCGGGAACTGCATGTGGCTCTGAATGAAAAAGTGTGGCTCGCAGAGGAGTAGTAGGTAAAACAATTTAGTAGGTAAAACAATATGGTTATATGCCTCAGTGTGGCTCTTGAAGGTTTAATAATCAACTTGCGTGGCTCTTGAGTTCTATAAGTTTGGCCACCCCTGATCTAGACTCTGCCAAGTGTTAAAGTTTTAAGATTTAGATTGCATGTTTATCTTTGTTTGCTTTGGTACTTACCTCTGCTCTCTGCTGTGTACTGCTCACACACACTTAAATTCCATCTTTCTGGAGAGACTAAACCTCTTTGTACACTTGAACTAAAGGAGTGTGTTTTGGCTGAAATCTCTGGGAAATCCCAGCTCAGTTAACAGAAGCTGGTGTATGTCTTCCCACATTGAGGGCAGAGTGGGGGACTAAGTAATAGACTTCTCCTTGCATACTTTCTGACCAGGGCAGGATGGGGCAATTCCAGGATGCAAGGCAAGGTGCTGGGGAGGACTGGCTGGTGCCTTTCTCTGTAAGATTCGTGAATGACCCTGGCAACATTACTGCAGTCTAGCCGGGTGTGGGGCCTCCCACTGATCACAGCCCCCAGAGTCGGGTGCTGCTTCTCACTAGCGAAGCACTGGGAGGGCCAGCCCCCAACGGGAGAATCAAGGGGGTGTAGTGCAATCCCAAGGCCGGGCTGTGCCCCCGGGGAGCTCGTCGCAGCTGGTAAGAGGTGGCGTCATGCTGAAAGGGTGACCCTGACAACACAAGCTCCTCGAAAGTAGGAACTTGGGTCAGGAAGGGTACTTTGCTGGCTGGAGCACGCAAGACACAGCAGAGCAAGCTCTCTCCACACCCTGCCTCTGTGAGTGAGTTGACACAAGGAAGAAATGAGAAGTTTCTGCCTGGTTCCTGCCCCTTCCTGGTGAAAGCGGACTGCTTATGTTGAAAAACTGCTGAAAATGCCTTAAGCAAAAAGGGGACCCCTCCGCTCTGTAACCAGAGAGATGAAACACTTAACCCCTTTCTCTGTAGGTGTCAAAGGCTTCCCTCTGCTGCAGTATCCTGGGAGAGTTTGAGTTAGCTTTATTGCTCTTTCAGAGGGACAGGTAATGAAGATAACTGTGACCAGCCTTTGTGTAGCCAGCTGATTGGATCCAACAATTTCTCTGTTAACCTACCTGTGATGTGGCCCAGGGATTAAAGGGCACATGAGAAAGTGAAACAACTAACATCTCATAAAGGGGACTGGAATCCAGCTGAAGACCGACTGGCTCAGACCAAACCCAGCAAGGACTGAGGTGAAGCTAGCACGAGGAGGGAAAGCTTTGAGGAAATGACTGCCATCAACTTTCCAAGGGCCTCTTTCCTCTGGCTTTGGAACAGGACACAGCTCTAGACTCTAAGAGTCCCTGGACACACAAACAGGAGCCTGCTTCCCCTCCCGAGACACCAGTACTGCTCCATCCATTCCTCCGGGACAAGCGCCTGGCCACAGTGGCTCATGAACTCATCACCTCAGTCTATCTGGATAAGCAGCTCATTAGCAAGTGGCTGGTGTTGCACAGCACAGTCACCGAGCTCTTAAGCGGTACAAGCTGGAGAGATCACATTCCAGATGTGATGCACACCTGTCCTGGAGCCCCCCACTCCAACTGCAGCCCCTGCACGGCTCTGGACCTCACTTCCTGAGCTGAATGGAACAGCCCAATACTCAGAAGCTGCCTCACTTTCCAAGACCTGCACCGCAACTATGATCATCTGGAAAGCACATCCAACAGAGCCCAGGCATCACCTCAAATTGCTGAGAGCAGTCATTTTCCCCACTTCCTGCAAATCCTTTTCTTCTGCGGATCTTGTGGTATCACATTTCTGGGAACCAGGAGAGAAAAGTTCTGGCAGAAGGTGCAGGGAGGAAGAAAAGAGATGTTCATACCATAGGATTTCCCATTAATGGAGCACTTGTTGAAAGCCATGATGTTTTGAGTGAGAGTTCCCGTCTTGTCCGAGAAGACGTACTTGATCTGTCCCAGCTCTTCACTGAGGGTGGTGGTGCGGGCCTGGGCTGGTGTATCGTTCAGTGGGTAGTACATTTTACGGTCCCAATCAATGTAGTAGCTGTTGCCCAGGCGTATAATCTCTACACTGGGGAAAAGGGAAGAGAAGATGGTGGAACATTTGTTATCTTCTATCTTCAGCTTTAGAGCCAGCAACATCTGTTTGAACAAGAATTCAAGAATTGTGGTGGGCTTGTGTCTCCTGAGACGGCTGCAGGCCACACACCTTTTGAAGGCCCTCTGACAAGCACCACTAAAACACCTTGCACGAGAACGACCACTCGTCCTATGTCAGTTTCCATCTGGGTTTTTAGCCCCCTTTTTATAACATAATTCAGGAGCTTCGCACTCACAAGCACATCGGACACTGAGATATCTCTGCTTTCTCCTAACCTTCAACGAGGCTCTGCGGCTGATCATTGCCGTCTGTGTAAGGTAGGCACAGGGCCCATGGTGGCGTAAAGACTGCAGGGCACCAAATAGTCTGCGGGAGTGGGCACAAGACAGCCAGCCTTGACCCACGCTAGGGAGCCCTGACAGGGAAGAGGGTCTGGTTGAGTCAATGCTTCCCATGCCCTGACTTTGATAAGGGGTCTGCACTACACTCCAAGGCCAGAAACACAGGGGAAGGGTGTGAACAATGCCCAGTGGTGGATCCCGTTACCCCAGGACGCCAAAAGCCCCAGTAGCCCTGCTGTGATTGAAGAGTAGCCCTGCACACTGGGGCCTGCAGCCTGGATAGGTCACACCTCCACATGGAAGGCTAAGGCAGCTGCATCGATCTGCTTCATTTCCTGCACAGTAGGGTGCAGCTTTCCAGTCTAGGTGTGGTGCCAATGGGGGTCCTGGCTGGGCAAAGCTAGGATGTCCCTTGAATCGGCACGCAGCATGCAGGAGAGCCAGAACTGGCAGAACTTCCAAAGTAGTTTAAACAAGACAATGTGACCTTCAGAGCTAGTGAGCCATTGGGTGATTGAAGATAATGAGAGAGAGTCAGTAATTCACAAGCAACCTGAACGTCAGTTTCCCTGTTACTGTGAACTATCGGACGAAAGAAGAATGAATTCTTTGAATGCCCTAAAACAACACAGACTCCAGAATGTAACTTCCAGCCTCCTAATCCAGACTGCCATCATTCACCCTCACTAACAGCCTTGAAAAAACAGCCATAATTCACAGCTGTGTTTAATGGTTGGCCATCTCTCCTATTCCCACACCATCTCTAGGAAGTTCATGCTAACCATGGAGAAGTAAAGCCTGGTCCCATTGTAAGGGACAGCGAAATGCTCAGAAAGATGAGAGATAAAGGGTAACAGGTGAACACTATGACTTTGTCTCACTCAGACAGCTCCTAACAGAGGTCTCAAAGTGCTTCGCGAGTGTGTCACCCCTGCCCATCCTGGCCCGTTCTCATCTCTTGTTCAACAGCCGCATTTGATCTAAGCTCTTCGGGGCAGTGACTGTCATTTACTGGCTTTGCACCTTGCCTAGCACAGTGGGTCGCCAGGGTCCTGTAAACACCATCGCAACATGAATGCTAATAAGCTGATTGCTTAGGCCTCAAAACCTCTGCTGTGAAATACATACTCTCACTAGCCCACTTCCAGACCGTGTGTCACACAAGGTCACTAGCTGCAGAGCTGGGTGCAGACCCCAAGACTTTGGATTCCTATTCCTGTCCCCTAGCTACAAGACCATCCTGTCCCAAGGCAGGTCTCTTTTGGAAGGACGGAGGTAAATGTAGATCCCTGGGATCCCTGCTTAATCACAGATCTCCTTTGCTCCAGGTCCGCAGCAGTGGAACTCCAAGAGGCACAATCTCTGGGGCTCCTCCTGGGGAGCCAGCTCTACATCAGCCTCTGTGCCAGGATCCCACTACCGTCAGGAGTGGCACGTCTATGGGTTAGTTAGAGTTTTCCTAATGAGCCCGTTCCAATCTCCCAGAGCACTAAAATGGTGATGTTGGCAGGGAGGAGGAAAGGGCTTGACTCAAGAACAGACAGAACGTGTCGTGAGGTCCACGTTCGTCAGAGGGGACTGCCCAACGAAGACCCCCAGAGGGACCCAGTGGCCATCACTTCTCCTCACTAGATGGCAGCAGAACGTGAAGTTGGGTTGACCGGGAGTGCCCAGCTCTGCAGTGTGTTTGGGGCACAGGAAAGCACTGCTCTCTGCTAAGGGGAATATCACAAAACTGTTTGGAGCATGAGCTACAAAGATAATATCAGCCGCTTACCTGACGTAGAGCGAAATCGGCACCACGGTGTTCAGAATGATCACATAAGACCAGAACATGAGGAACCCAGAGTATGGAGCAGAGTTAACACCATCTGCCCAGGGCAGGTAGATCTGGAAGTAATAGCCCTTCTTATATTCCCAGATGCCATTTCCAATGGCCAAGATGAAACACATCAGGGCTAAAAAGGCAAAAATCTGCAACAAGAAGATAAGGATTTCAGAAAACAAAGGCTGTATTCACACACAGGCATTATTTCGATACAAGTTGTGTTGAAACAACTTGTATTGAAATAATGCCTTATTTTCAAATAACTTAATTCGAATTAACAGTTTGTTAATTCGAATTAAGGAAAAAAGCTCAAAGCGAAAGAGCAGTTTCAGGCAACAGTTATTTCAAAACAAGTCACTGTTCTTTCGAAACAACATGTTCAGACTCCATTGTTTCGGAACAAGTGTTTCAAAACAACATTGTTTCGTCCCCAAATGGGGTTTAAGTTGTTCCGAAACAACGGATGCTGTTGTTTCGAAACAACCCTGCGTTGTGTGAACAGGGTATTTCTTATTTCGAAACAACCTCTGTTGTTTCGAAATAAGAGTGCTGTGTGAACACAGCCAAAGAGCCTTGTGTTTAGTGTGTATGGACACGCTACCGTGTGAGAATCAAAGACAGTGGGGAAAGACCTGCTGGTAGTAGGTTATCTGGTCTAGCTTTGAGAAGTGGGGGTGGAGATGACCTCCTGAGGTTGCTTCCAACCCTTCTTCTAAGCGTCCATGACCTCCCAACCAAAGCAGGATTGCCCATTCCATGCATGTGCCTGGGCGTTGTGTGTAGCAACTCCAGCTACAACCCTTCCTAAACTTCCCCTGGATGACTGCTCTGGGATGTCACTGATTTCACCTTTATTAGCATTATTATTTGTTTGTTTGTATTTCTGTAGCACCCAGGAGGCCAATTCGTGGCCCAGTGCTAGGCGCTGTACAAACAGAACAAAAAGGCAGTCGCTGCCCCAGAGCTCTGACAGTGGAACGTACAAGACAAGAGGACAAGACAAGATGCATACAGACAGGTAGGTGAAGGTAAGGAAACCATGAGACAACACAGTGATCTGCACAAGAGGCTGCAGTCTCCACACACCAGCAGCAGAAGTTTTTGCAGTCCAGAATTTAAAATTTTTTTCACAACACTTCAGGGGCTGGCTCCCACTTACTTCTCAAGTCATTCTCCTCTGTATTATTTAGGTCTCAGGGATGCATGTTCATAGACCAGGTGGTAAACCTGCATTGACAGGTGGAGAAGACAGGTTCATAGACCCAGCGAATCCATCTTCAATGTTTTTGGTTCAGTGCTCGTAGCTGAGCAGATGCTCATGAAACTGTCACCGTGGTCATGGTCAGGGTGGAATGAGGGACTCTTGGCCCTCAGTGGAGAATGCAAGTCACCTTTTACAGCTGCTGGGCGTGGACTCCCAAGGCAGGAGTCTACAAATGAGCTAATAGGCGAGGCTTGTCTAGTGGGCAGGTCACTTCATTAGACCTTGGAAAGCTGGGTTTATTTCCCAGCTCAGTCAGACTTCCTGGTGCCTGCAGGGAAGTCACTTAACTCTTTCTGCCAACGTTACTCCAATAATCAGAGGGCTGCTGTGAGGGACCCCAGTTGCATGGGGGTGGGCACCACACAACAACCGAAGTAGAGAACCTCCGGATTGCTTTGGCCAAAGCAGCTCCTACCTTCTCTCTCACTGCCCGTCACACCCCCGCCCTTACACAACCTCACAGACATCTGACAACACAGAGGCACCAAAACCCCACTGACGTTCTGCAGCTCACCATGAGAGCTACCAGCGACTCGTGCAATACATCCACAAAGTAAAGCTATTCCTGCACTGAAGGAAAGAAGCAGCTAAACTTCCCAGTGTCGCCGGGCAGAGCACTAGCCTCATGGGACGCAACTGCTACCACCAATAGCCACATCCTCAGCACTTCAGGATTGTGCACAGTACCTGTGCAGAGACCAAGATGCTCATTTACTTGACCTCCCCCCACCCCAGCTCCACCCACCTTTCTCTTGTACCTAGAGTGCAAGCTCCCACCTCTTGCTCTGTTTGCACACCAGGTAGCGCAATGGGCACCCGCCACGGCTGGGCCCCAGCTGCTCCCGTAACACTGATGAAAGCAGTGCTCGGTTTACTTTGGGAATTATACCAGGGGTGAGTGAGCTGTTAGTAGAGCAACAGTGAGGTGCTTTTTCCCTATGAGAAGAGGTGAAAGGAAGGGAATAAGGTTGTGGTCTTTGTTGCTACCACTGCGTATGGTACAAAGGCAGCTCCAGTCACACAAATGCTGGCTCCCAACCTCAGAGGAGGAGACCCAATGCCTGCCAGCTTGCAAGAGTGGGCCAAACCATTCCTGACTTCGCTAAGATGATGTGTAACATCAGACTGTGACTTAAAACCATCTCAGCAAAATCGCCATCAGCCCACTGTGCTGGGATCACTTAGCAGCAAGTATGAACTCGCTGCTGCGCTCCTGGAAGTTAGCACCAGAAGTCCCCCCAAGAGACATAGAGGAAAGCTGACCAGAAGGGATTTACGGTCAACCTTCCCAAGCATGTCCTGGCAAGTTAAGAAGTCGCCGGCACTTACACAAGGCATTTTACGTGCCTTGTGTAACTGCCAGTCAACTGCTGCCGAAAAGTGCCCTAAGTGTAGACTAGAACTCCGTTGTTACTTTGGGTTCTGCATCTATCCTTGGAGCAAAAAGAAAAGGCCTCCGCAGCCAGCAGTGACAACTACATTTATCAGAACGTGTCCTTGCCCTGCATCTGCCAGTGGAGCCTCCCCTCTGCCACACAAACGCAGGCCTCTCATCAAGGACACTTCCTTCTGCGAGGGTGTATCCTCGCTGTAGAGCCGTGTCTTTCAGAGCCCTCTTGGAAGCAGAGCTTCTCTCCTGGCCTGGTTTCAAGCAGACCGCTTGATGCATTCCCATCAGAGATTTCTCTGAATATGAAGAGAGCCGGGGATTCAGGTTGGAGAGGGCTGTTTCTGCCTGGCCCCACTTGACACCCAAAGGGATTGTATATAAGCAGGACCTTGTTTAAAAATTAATCTGTCACTGGGAGAGTTACAGACAATTAAGCACAAAAGAGCTTTTCCTGTGTTTATATTGTGCAAGCTTCATTTCACCTGAAATGAGATATTTTTAGCTCTGTTTTTATTATCCAATTACGACTTTTTGTATTTTCCTTTGTATTTTCCTGGCTCAGTACGTCAGTCAGCCATGCAACAGGCCACCTCTGGCTGCATTCCTATCCGGTTGGCCTTTTGACTGTACCTGACCAAACCTGGAACTACGAAGCCATGCTGGACATTGCCCTGGGTCTGTGGCTGGAACATAGCATGTCTCTCTTTGCTCCTCATTTTCACAGATTGTCAACAGAGGCCTCAAAGGTCTGTACATCACCAGCGCACTGCAGGGCCTACTGTGCGCAAGCTCCCTACACATCTCAGGCATTTCACACAACTTCTATGGGAACCGCAGCTTCATGACAAGAGGGAAAATCCCCCCCAGCCTGAGAGATGCACAAGGTGAAAATCCCTGGAATCTAAATAGCTGTGAAGGGTCTGGAAAGCCCTAGGCCAGACTGCAGAGATTTGCCCATCTTCTGAGCTCCATAGGCTCTGGGCACACAAAGCCGGGAAGGGAAATGTCCTCAAGGGCCTGTGATTCAACCTAACTTCACTGCAGTCAGTAGAGCCCCATCCACAAGTGGTCTGCTCTCCTGGGTCTGTGACAGAGCCAGTGTTTGCAGCACTGTTAATTGCATTGCACTGGTGAGAAAACTGCTGGTAAAGATGCTCCACAGAGCAGAAGAGCTGATCTCTCTGTCTGGTTTAAACTGAAGTTCAAATGCAAGTTAGACTTTAATCTTCAAACATCACGGGAGAGCAAGATCCAGTCTGGGCTGGCTTGGTCGTATCTCCCCGCAGCTGTAGCTGTTGTACAGGGTCCTTGTATCCAAAATAATGTTAGAAACAGACACACAACGAGGAGCCCAAAATGCATGGCTTTATTCAGACAGAACTAAGAACCAGCCAGACTGGTTCTACCTACATCTTTTTCTATGGCAACACACCAGCTATCACTAAGACAACCCAATACACTGCAGTAGCAGCTCTGTTGGCACTGATTTAATGTACATGCATGTGTTCAGGAGACTTTTGTGGGCATTGCGACTGCTTGATGGGAACCAGTCTTTCTCTGAGGTGTTGTTATTCTCTCTGTCTCATAACATTAATGTACTGATAGTCTTCTAGTCAGTGAGGACGTGCTCTGAAGCACATGGACGGAGACAGCTGTTGAAAGCAAAATATCTGGGCTGAACTAAATTCTCTTTTCCTTGAGCACACTCACTCGCTGTTCTTCCAACACTGGCTCTGTGCACATGAGCACATCTTCCCGGAGGGCCTGTGCCCAGCCACGAGAACAGTTGGCAACCACAGCAGCAGTGCATTGAGAGGCCCGTGGGATAGGCCCCTCTGGCAACTGTGTTTGAGCAGCTGCAGTTTGTCAGGAAGTTTGGAATTCAAATTGGATCCTCAGCATTTTAATTAGTGGAGAGTAGGAAACTGTCCCTCATGATCATAAATATCTGTTTAGTGTTTTTACATTTACCACTTGCTAGAAAACACTGTCCCTGGTTATGAATGAGCATTTACTCTAACACAGGAAAGCCAGGCTGGCAGGCAGCAGAGACCACCCAGTAAATGAACAAACTCAATCACCGAATGCTGCACGAACATACATTTACCAAAGATATCAAGAAAGGAGAAATCAATGTTTATTTAAATGGAAACCAAAAGAGGTTTTTGGGAAAATGTTGCTTGCAGGCTTCAAAGCAACCACTACAAATAATGGAGAAAAGGAGCACAGGAAATGAAAAGCTATGAAGAAAGGTCCTTGATGCTATCATTTTAATGGCCTAGTTCTGCAGAATGGGACTGACGAAAGGGGGTGCAGAAATTCCTAGACAAATGTACTTTTCTAGCATCTTCTTTTTCTCATTAGTCATTTTTGTGATCCCCTCATTTGTCAGATGTACTCTGAAATGAACACATCCGAAGGAGTGAAGACACATTAATCAGACTTACCACTAATACGAGGACATTCATTAGTCGATCAATGCTTGTACGTTTAAAGGTCGTTTTTCCACTGTTCTGCATTAATTTGGTGTCTGGCCCTAGTAGATCAAATACAGTCATGATTTTAAAGAACACCGAACTGCTTCCCTTTGAGATGCCAAAGCACTTTACAAATGTATGTTAAGTCTCACAACCCTCTTGTGAGATAGGGCCATATTGTTATCCCATGTTAGAGGGGGAGAAACTGGGGCACCGAGAGGTAAAGTGACTTATCCAAGGTCAGAAACAGACAACAGAGCTCCCAAATCTTCCTCCCTGCTGTCTCCTAGAGACACGTGGGTTAATATATTGTATGGAGACTAACAGTCACTGGTATGTCAGCTGTGGACCCCCCCGGTCCCCATAGCCCCATGGGTCTGCAGTGGTACAGAAACAATCCAAATCTCTCCCTGATTCAAATGTAGGTATTTTTCCCCCCACACAAATAAGGGAGGCAATTCGGACACTCCAGGACTGGGGTTCAGACAAAGCTCCTCTAAGCTAATCAGTTTGGGGTGGAGCGGGGACCTCAGTACAGTTGGAGAGACAAAGCAGCTAAGTCCCACTACCTCTCTGTGCCCTCAAACAGGGTCAAGTATTTGAGGGCTCTCTGATTAGGGGATGGGTAGGGGTTTTCCCCCACATCATTTGCTGACCACAGCTCTTGAGGAAGAAGCACTGCTTTTTATGACAAAAAAAAAAAAAAACCATCAAGCTGCGCTGAGTGTTTGCAAAACAGAGTTCATTATCCCGTTCTCTCCTGGCCTAGAAAACTTAACACTTATAACACGCATAGCAAGGTTGTGACATTCCTAGCTCCAAAGGGGAAGGTTTAACATTTCACTTGTGTTGTGGGCAGCGAAACCAGGTTTCCAAAAGGGACAAATTTGGTTCTTCTCTGCCCACTGGGAATTACATGCCTGCCTGGTAAAAGCTGGTCCCCTCTGCATCTCTGTGGTTTCCACCTACCGGCATAAATGACAAGTCCAAAGCACCATTCTGTGTTCCTAATAGTGCAACCCCTTAGCAGCAGCTTCTCATTGTCCAGGGCAAATTTCTCTCCGTGGAGTGTCAGAGTCCCAGTGAACTTATCCAGTTTGTTATTCGGTGCCTCGCATTTGATTTCCCCTGTAAATAGAAATCAGACAATGGGAGCCCACCTGGGACCAGCTCCTCTCTGGAGAGCACACACAACCCCCTCAGCTGTGCCCCGGACAGTGGCCATTTCAGCATCTTACTGTCCACCCTTCTCACCTCTTACACGTAGAGCTGGATACCGCAGGCTCTGCTCTGCATGGAGATCGCTTTGACCCTGTCGTCGCATAGCAATTCAACTGTCTGTATGGAACTACTCGTATTTCGGTTTGTCCTTTGCCCTTGAACACAAGCTGGTGCCCTGCTGGAGTCCTTTGTCCCTCGCTGACACCAGCCCTCTACCCCACCTGGCAGAACCCGGCAGAGATGCCTCTCTCCCTGCCACCCCCTCTGTTCCTCCAGCACCCAGAACAGCATTGGTCCAGACCTTCAGCAAATACTGAGGTGTGTTTGCACATGATGACAGGGGATGCGATGGACACTTCACAGCACGATACTGTCCCCAGGAGCCTAAGAAACAGGTGCCAGAAGCTCAGTGCACTGGAGGGCTGTGGTGCAGCCACACACAACCACGCAGACAACGTCAGATGCAATCTCGCATGGAAGGTGTGGCAAGACTGGGCTGCACCTCCGCCCTTGCAGCAGGCTTGCTAGCAAGCTGGAGGCCCCCCTGAGGCTCGACTTCCACAAGATATCAAGAGAGCAGCCAGCCCCAACAGACCAGACTACAGACAACAGAGGAGATGCTACTGCAAACAGTGAACGTACCTGATTGGGTTTCGTTAGCGGGACTGCAACTCTGCCCAATACAACACTGGACGGATGCAGTCTACACCACTTGGATGCCCCAGGGACAGGGTGACTACATACCGGCACCCAAAGAAAGGAAGCAGGAAAGGGCTCATGAGAGAAGCAAGGAGAGCATCTGTGAAAAGGCAGGAAGAATTGCTGGGTGCGAAGGAATAAGCATGCTTCAATCAAAGAGCTTTATCCCCCCAGAGCAGCCGAGTTCCCTTTCTAACCAGGACGTAGAGAGAAGTGAGCTAACATGCAGCAGCAGCAGGGAGCACTGTGTGCAAGTGGCTGTGCTTTAATCAAGGCCTGCGTAACCCAAGGATCATGACCGTCGTGTAGGCTGGCAGGTGGGGCGTTTCTGAAGAATGTGCGTGTGTTACAGACCCCCAAAGCTTTAGCAGGGACGCAGAGAACCCTCTATAAGGAGGAGAACCTAAGTCTTGGGATCTGGCAGTTTCCTCCACCTCCACTAAACACAGGCCACTCAAGTGGTAGCTGGTCAGAACTTAAACCCCTTTCCTGGGTAGGGTTTTAGTAACAAAGAAAGCTCAAACAGAGCACAAAATTCAGCTGAAGTTCTCTTTACAAGTCTGGTTATTCCCAGAGTTCCCTCCCAGGGACTCTCAGCCCACAGCCTTAGTCCCACTCTCTCTCAAGGAGCCATTCCTGCCTTCCTTCTATCCAGGAAGGGTAAAGAGCCTTTTGAAACGGTGTGCCAAAACCACATGTAGCCCTTTCTTTGCAGAATCATCATGTGCTAGCAGACTCAGGGTCCAGGTAACACACACAGCCTGGTACATTTCCTCCATCAGTTCTCTCACACTCTAATGAGCATAGCTGGGAAATTAATGTTGGATGATTGCAGGTGTGGCCACAATTAAGAGTCCAGCATCCTGCTTCCATCCACTATATTTTAGTCTCTGCTGTGCCATGCCTTGAATCTCCTTGGAACCTGAAGGAACCTGTCACTGGCTGGGCAGCTGGCCCCGCAGGTTCCAGGTAGCTGGGGGGTAAATTCTGCTCCTAGAGTCTATATTTATTTCTTACAAAATGAGCTCACCACTATTCTTAGGCCCAGCTGCAATGACTATAGCAATTGTTATTCAGATCAACAATTAGACCCCCAGGGTTCAGAAAAGAGCCACGAGAATGATTAAAGATTAGAAAACCTGCCATCTAGTGACACACTCAAAGAGCTCAATCTATTTAGTGAAACAAAGAGAACGCTAATGTGACTCGATCTCAGCCTGCAAGTTCTTACATGGGAAATAAATATTTGATAACCAGCTCTTTAGTCTAGGAGACAAAGGTCTAACAAGATCCTACAGCTGGAAGTAGAAGCTAGACAAATTTAGACTGGAATTGTTTTAATAGTGAGGGGAATTAACCACTGTAGCAACTTACCAAAGACTGTGGTGGATTCTCCATCACGCTAAATTTTTAAATCAAGATTGGCTGTTTTTCTGAAAGATCTGCCCTATTTCAATCACAGCTATTGGACTTGAAACAGAAATTAATTCAGCCCTGTGCTGTGCAGGAGTCAAAATAGATCAGTGGTTCTCAACACGTGCAGGGCTGGACTATAGCAGGGCCTACAAGGATGGAAGCCCTGGGTCCTGGCCAAAGAGGGGGCTCCAGACTCCAGCCCCTAAGACCCCTATCCAGCCCCTGGCTCAGCAACAGCAGATCTGAGCGCTGAAGCACTGCTCCTGCTCTGCCAGTGCCGGGGGGTGGTGGGGCCCTGGGGCCAGAGGCTGGGCTCTGTGCTTCTGCCCTGCCCCTGGGCAAGCTGGTCCACCCCTGGGGGGGCGAAGTGGGGTGGGCCAGCCCCTGTTCGCTCACCCCAAGGGGCAGGGTTGGCTGGCTCATGGTACAGCTTCTGCCGCTCTGGTCCTGGGGATGGCACCAGGGCTGTACCGTATGCCAGTGGCCCCTGCCCCCAGGGGAAGATTGGCTGGAGCAGGGCTGAGGCAGGAGCACCCTTTGGTCCCAGGGCCCCCCAGGACGGGTCTCCATGCTGGAAGCCAGGGGCCCCATGGTGGGCTGAGGAGCCCCAGGCAGGGGTGGGGGGCTGATGAGGGAGGCAGCCCAGGGTTTCCAGGCCAGTTAATCCAGCCCCAAATCCACAACCTACTTGCAGACCACTTACCACACAAGTGCCAGTGTCAGGGCCACACAGGTAGTGAACATCGTGTGCAAATGTGCCCACATGACACACAGATCCACAATGGTAAACAGGTTGAGAAACACCAGACTAGATTATCAAAATGGGACCTTCTGACCTTGAAATCTATGAAAAACTGCCCACATCCCTCAATTCTGAATACTCCCACTCTCCCCCATAACCTTCTCCCTGCTGTCTCTACTTAAGGCAACCGATTAACTGCACACATCCCTAAATGCCAAATACTCTTGTGTAACCAGCTTTCTCCTACTGCAACCTTCTTCCCAACTACCTACGTCAACCAGTTAACTACACACATCTCTAAATGCCGAATATTCTTGTGTAACCAACTCTCTTGCATTACAACCTTCTCCTCAATTACCTGAGTCAGCTGGTTAACTGCGCACATCCCTAAACGCTGAACTCTTGTGTAACCCGCTCACTCCCACTACAACCATCTCCCCACCTGCCTCTCACTAAGAAGAGTTTGGGAGACAAGAGAGGCTTTATGGGAAATCCAGCTCTGGTGAATCAACAAGGGAAGTGACTTCCATAGCTGAGGATCACTCACTAAGAACACCCTGAGTTCTGCACCTCACATTAAAATCAGGGAGGTGTCAAGGTGATCTCCAGTAATCAAGTTGTGTTGATGCTGATGGATGTATAAATTGCAAGGCTAAAAAAGACTATATCGATCACAGAGTCTGACCCGCACAGCAGAGGCCATAGTATCTCACCCTGACTCTGCACTGAGCACCGTAACGTGTGGGAAGTTACTGGACACTTGTCACATCCATTTCACTCAGAAAGTTCCATCCCCATGAAGCTTGGACCTGGCCAGTGGAGCTAGCTGAAACCTGATTATTGTTTCCTCTCATGTCCGCAGATCCCCAAGTCTATCAACAAAGTTCATCTTGTTGGAAACATCCCCCGTATCAGGTCCTGCACAATGCCAACAAATACCATGCTTCAGTTAAGTATTCTCCTTCACTGCTTTTGTAAGTTAGCCATTCAATCTTCTCCTCGCTTCCTGCCCCATGGAGCCCTTACATGAAAGCTATTTAAAATATTTAATACTTGAACAGAGCTCAGCTACAGAAATGTGAGGTTAGGGCTAGTTACAGGTGCTCCTCCAAGTACCTCTTCAAATATAAATCACAATGGGAAGCATTTTCTTTTCAGTTTAGAGATCAGAAACAGGCCCCCTTTTATTTATAACACAGCTTGTAGAAGAAATTAAACAGAAGAGAAGAATTTTCACTTTGTAGACTTGGTGAGTCAAAAGCAATGTTTTTGATGCCAATTAGACAAACTAGCAGAGAAAGGAGTTCTCAACTTAAGATGAAGATTTTAGTTTCCACAATATTACATGTTGTGGCCTCCTCAGTAAAAAGGGATTTGAACCCCAGGGAATGACCATTATTTCCAGAGGGCTGTTCACTACAGCAATAGACATATGCAGTCTACAAGAGCTCTGGATATCTGAAAGCCCAGAACCACTGGCCTCACTCACTTCAGGGGCTGTCACACAGCTGAGAAATCAGACCGAGAACATTGTTTCATCAGATCCCACTGTAGAAAGAGTGATGTCTAGCAATGCTGGCTAACACGGCACATCTTAGAACCAGTCTGAGCCGTCTGAAATACACATCAGCTGATCAGGTGGCTGCTCTGCCATTTATCATGCCTATGACTGTGGAGTTATCAGCTAATTTCACAGCCATTTAGTTGTCATTTCCTATGACTCTGCTGCTCAAGAGAAGTCCTTGAAGAACAGGAGAGCAGCTTTACAAGGTACTCCACATCACTGGCCTGCACCGTTCCTTTCCATACGGGTTCTCACACCAGCCTCATAACCACAGCACAAGCCCCTTCTAGCTGGGGTTGGGCATTAAGCCCATGATCGCTCTCATTCTCTCCCCTGCTCACTGGAACATTTTGCTGCTGTGGGATCTGGCTAAGGGCATAAGAGCAGCCCCACTGGGTCAGACCAATGGTCCACCTAGCCCCGTATCCTGGTTGGGTTTCTGATGCGTGTTGGCAAGTGTTGACGTTAGAGAAAGACAAGTCAAAGAAGCATGCCTTGCAGGTCAACCTTGTCTGAACAGCAGCTCAAGGAGGTTGGGAAAAAAATAAGTCTAGTCTTCTGTCCTTGGCCCATTCTGCTGAGGCTAGGGGAGGAAACAGCGCCAACTGCGATCTGTGTGACATGGACACCTGTCCACTCGACCTAGGCCCTCACATTCATTTCCCAGTTGGGATCATGTGATCTAGTGGGGGACCTGTTTCACGGCAGATCTGGATGTCAGCCCAATAGGCAACTGGCAGTGATTCACCTTTTTTGGTGGTACCAAGAAAACAGGAAAAGGATGAAAGCGCAAAGCTCTAAGCTGAGAAATTGAAATCATGTGCGGTGCGTGCAGATGTGCTGGCTCTGCTCCCAGAATCCCAGTGCCAGAGTTACTGCTGGAAAGTCAATGGACTTACATCAACATAATGCTGCTCTGAGACCAGAAGAAAGCTCTCTTGGGGAGATCAGCCCACTGACTACAGATTTTAGCTCCCATGGGGTAGTTTGCAGGTGCCTTACCCAAAGTTTTGATGGGCTCTCAAGAAGTGTAGAGTCTAGAGAGACAGCGATAGGCTTTGTGCAACTCACAGTGTGAATTCCCACCCAATGCAGTCAACGGCAGCACACAAGATCTGATCTGCACCGTGGCTGCTTAGCGCAGAATCAGCACACCTTCTCACTGTTCCTCTCCTGCTGCCATCCCTGGGCGCACTGTGCGGGGAGCAAGGGCATAGCGGGCACCAGGGCCAGCAGCGTGGCCAAGAGAGGAGAATTCGGGCAGATTGCAGAATTTGAGCCTAAAGGGAAACACTTTGGCTGTTCCTTCTTTCCATGCACTCACCATTGAAGTCAGTCAGTTTCTGCAAGTCCGCTCCCAGCTCCGCAGTGACCGTCAGCGCCTGCTTCACTTTGAGATTGGTTTCCCTGTAGCAAAAGCAAGAGTCATAGGGTGACATGATTGGGCCCTCTTCCATTCCTGGGGCTGCTCTCATCCATTAGAGCCAGGACGGAGCGTGCAGTGCTGGCAGGCAGCATCTCCTCAATATGAGTTAGAGCAGGAGATGGTCACAAAAGGGGTAGATTAGTCCCTTGCCACTGCACCAATTGCCTCGGCACCAAGTCAGCTGATCCTGTGGAAGGCCAGGTATGGTGCAGAAGAGGCCAAGGGGCTCTGATCTCAGGCCAGCTCTGTAAAGTGTCTGGGCTGCTCATCTCAGCTCCCTGAGCAGCCCTGTGCCTAGCTAAATTCTGGCACCACATACACCCTGTGGTCTTTGAGCATATCTGCCCCTGCAGAACTTCCTGCAGCCCTGGGACCAGCCAGCCAGGCAGGCGAAGATGCTGTCCCGTGGGCCAGAGAGAAGCACAGAAATGCGCTCAGTGCTGCCTGGCACTGTCCCCCAGAGCTCACGTGGGCAGAGTCACCCTCACTTTCTGGGCAGCAGGAGGCTACATGGGTTCGACGCAGCCTTCTCTAAGGGATGGCATCCTCTACCTCCCTTAGCCCCCTTAACCCATGAAGCCAGGCCAGAGTCTACCCCTGAGGCTGGCTTCAGCCCACTGAGAACAGATAGCACATAATTTGGTGGCTCCACCTTTTCCCAAGGAACAGAAATGGAGTGTGGCCTTCTCGTTTGCGGCAAGCTGCCAAAACAGCCCCTCAGCGATCCCAGTCTGGACACCCACTCCAGAACGACGGGCTCCAGCAGGGCACTGGGACAATACTAGAAGCTACCAACTGAATGCCAGAGTGGATATAAAAACCACAGAGCTGTCACTGCCGATGTGAGATATTCCAGGACCACCCCTTTTAAATGACCATGGTCCACCAGGAACATTCTGGGGCCTCTTTGCTCCTGCCATTGATGGGATACTGCTGAGGAAGCAGCCATCATTCAGTACTCTGGTCAAGATACTTCCAAGATGATGGGAAAGTGATTGCAACAAATGCTGCCTCCCACAGAGCGCCATTCAGTCGAACAGGCAGTGGCCAGTGCTGTTGAGCTCAATCTTAAGAGCAAGTGTAAGGCAAATAATTATGCCTCTGTCTCACGCTCAAAAGCACCTAACAGGAAAGGTGAAATGCATCTTGACACTTTTGAGGACACCAGGTTCAGTGCCTGGGGCAGGAGAAAGTTCTATATGCAGAGATCTCACGTAACATGGAGATGCTCACAATTCAGCGTAGGGTTAGAAAACACCGTATGATCACCCTACAAGTGCTGTGTGCAGCCAGGTTCTGGCCTACTGGTGTGAACAATCAACGCTCTGTGGATTCATCTCTGGACTAAACAGTATTGAGAACACAGGAACAGCTGGGCCTTATGACATCAGGATTCACCAGGCAAAAATTAGCCTTGCACTTGTAGCCGAAAGGCCAGACTCCCTTACCCATCCAGTTCAGCTGTCTCGATGTACGTCAGGCTGTGTGGCTCACTGCTTGAGAGTAACAGTAGATCAGCCTGAACACAAATAAAACCAGGGAGGTATGAGCGCACACAGCTACAGAACATCTCTAGTGACATTACCTTGAGATCTCAAGATAAGGATGCAGTTACATCACAAGAGGCTCCCACAAACTGAAAATGGATTTGAAAGCTCCTGAGCCAGTTAGATTATTGCTCAACAGTGAAGCTGTGTGTACAAAGAGCAATTAGACAGTCACGGCACACGGATCTGGAATGAACAGCACTCACCGTCACAAAGTTGTTGTTCTCTAGTTTTATGATGTCTCCCACCTGGATATTCATCCATTTATCAGCCTTCAATCTGCAAGAGAGTTCCCTTTAAACAATCATGGAGCACAGAGCACTCAGGGCCTGTAAGAGCCAGCAATTCTCCGGAAGCTGGTTTTTAAAGAATTGTAGGATTTGATGTGGAGCTGCTGCGGGCAGGGGCTGTCATGCTGTTCTGAGACTGTGGGTGAACAATGCCGAGGCACAACGGGCCCTGGCCCACAACAGGCTGCTAGCCAGAGGCAGTGTAACTGTGTAAACAGATGATAAACGGCAGATGTTCACACACACACATGCAATTGAGAAGGCGGCTCTAGGGCACCTGCTCACTAGTCCACTAACAGATACTGACTTCTCCTTCTCTCCTGCTGCAAATCCAAAATCTGGGGGAGAGGGGGAGATTCCCTTCTGCATTCTAAACAGATTCCACTAATGTTCCTTGGAAATTAGCCCAATTAATTTAAGCTGTGTAATTCCTGTAAATAAGATCAGGTGGTGCGAAGATAACTCTGATTCTTTGGGGCTCTAGCTGTCAAAAAGGACAGTAATCCAAAGCTAAAGATGCATGTATGCTGTTCATGGCCCTCATTTAATGCACAAAGCAAGGGGTGCAGGCATCCCACTGACTGTCTGCCACCTCACATTTACATGAGGAAATCAGAATTTCTCTATCTGCAAAATCTTACAGAGATGAAGAATGGCCAGAGTAGTTCTGCAGGCAGCACCAAGCATGTGGCGTCATGGATCACTTGGAGCTGATTTGATCTCAGTGCAATCATTAGTGAAATTCCATTTGAGTTCGAAGTCCTGCCATTTGACATGTGAAGCAAAGAATGCTTATCGCTATTTAAACACGTCTGTTTAGCAGAGATGCCAATGACAAAGAGACTGGTTTCAGATTAACTTGCCTGAAAATGCTAACAGCAGCCACAAATCATTGCTTTCACTAAATCATAGGATTGGATAAGACCTCATGAAGTCATCTAGTCCAACCCCCTAATAAAAGCAGGATCACTCCCACTAAATCATCACAGCCAGGTTTTACATAGTGGTTCCTAACACTTGGTGTTCATACAATACACTGGTATCTACAGTGCTGTAAAAACATAGGGCTACCCAGCACTTCACCTCTGTCAGCACCTATGCTGCCAAGGCAATTGGGTCTTCTTGGAACAGAGAGCACAGAAGCTGGTTACTTATCACAGAAGCCCAGGACCCTATCCCTTGAGTAAAAGGAAAATCACAGCTTGCAGTGTAGTGTCCATGACACACAGGGTTGAACTGTTTTGATTCCATCCAATAGATGGCGGTTGTGTGTGACAGAAATTTCTTGTAGTTGTTAATTTAACATCAGTCTTTGCTTGCTGAGAACATCTAGCTCTGTTTGCTCAGAAATTAATAAAGAAACACATCCACGTGACACAAGGGAAAGCAATCATGTCTGGTGTCCCTGGATAGTTTGTAGAATAATCCATCATTGTCAAAGCATATAGCTGGCACCTCCAATCGAAAATTTATGGCCCAGCTTTTCCTTTGTGTTGGCTGGTGGCTTTAGTACCTAATCTGACAAAATGACGACACCTTTTGTTGTTCATTAACCAGATACGTTAACCAAATGACAGCATACAGCACTGTGAACAATTAACTTTCCTGGCATGCTTTCATGCAGCTTGGACTGAAGACTGCATTGTAGACTCTAGCTGCCTTACACAGCAGGTGGGCACGAAGAAACAAGACTTATGAAGCAGCTAGCACGCTCTTGGATGCCATAAAGTAAAATAATAATAAAACTCCCATTGTCTCCACTAGAAGTAGGGTGGAGACAATGGTCTGTATTTAGTACAGAACGTTAATAGTCCCATTTGTGGAATCTGTCAGAAATTTTTCTTTTTCTGAAACTTCTCCTAGAGACGAACCTTCAGCCCAAATTTCAGTAAAGAACCAAGGTTTACCTGCCGTTAACCAGGACCTGGACGGGACGGTTGTTGACATGATTGTCGCTTCTGTGTCGATTCTGAAAAAACATGAACATTGATCAGAGCGTGATATTCCCCAAGAAACTTCCCCAAACGCAGGCATGTGTGATCAGAAAGCAAAGCAATCCCATTTCCAGATTCTGGCATAGATGGAGAAATGTTAAGGGCATAAATGCAAGTGGCCAACAGCATCAGAATTTCTTCTGAGATCCCGGCTATCCACTTCTGTTTAGGGGAACCCTAGTGCAGATAAATCCGAGCTTGCAATGGCTCTAGAAGACAGAAGAGGGGGAAAACCCATATCCATCACCAGGGCCATCCCTGCTGCCCTTCATCTTGCACTTAGGAGAACCAGGACTTTTGGGCGCTCTCCAGCACAAGCCCCTATGATCCAAGGAGTCTGCTCCATGTCTCTGGGGGACTCTTCACGTACCACTCTGCATCTGCAGTCCATTTGCAATGTAGACTGAGTTGTCAAGTTTAACTCTGATAGGAACCAGCGCAGAGAGTTGGCTGAGGGTGCAGACTGGCAGGCAAAAGGGGCGCTGCACGAAAGGGCCTCACGCTCAAGGAAAAAAAGAGAGATGGGGTCTTGTGTATCCTTTAAACGGGAACCCCACAAAATCCAGGGCTGGCCCTGACTGCCAGACACAGTCATGCAAGTGAGGTGCTTGGAGGAATCCATTTCCGGCTGCTGTCTCTGTGAAACTGGTCATAAAGGTTGCAAGTGTCCCCCATTGCTTAAGGTGGCTCCTCACAGCCCATGCTTCAGAGTGAGATTTCTCTCTGTCTCATTCTGAACTGCACATGGCTCTTGTGTGACCTGAAATTGTGTTTCAAAACCCATGGGATGGGATTTTAGACTGCACCCAGTTGCAGACTTCACTCCACTCCCACTGCAACGAGGGGAGTTTTACCACCAACTTCAGCAGGAACAGAGGGACACTAATGCTGAGCATCTTCGAAGCCCCCTCCCGCCACCCCACACTACCCCAGCTTTCTCCCCAAAGCACTTTCCTGACCGAGCTCTGTGGTGGGTTCTGTGGTACTAAGAGGAAGAAGCCAAGGTTTCAAACATGGGTGCCTCAAGTTGGACTCCTGCATCCATATTCGGGCATCCAAGTAGCCTGGTCTTCAGAAATGCTGAGGGCTCCACAGGTCCCACTGAAGTCAGGGAGACTTGATGGTTTCAGGGCTTCTGAGAATCAAGCTACTTTTTTAGGTAATTCAGCTCCCCAAATCAGCCACAGACGAACTCTGCAGTCACCGCCCCGCCCCCCGACTTCACTGTTAGTGTTTCACTTTGCTCATGGCACTGGGGAATCTCACAGGCCCACTCTGAACTAAGGACTGTGAATCCAACCATCTTACAAAGTCATCAATAGCATCCTTCACGCCTGATACGGCCAGCACCAGCACCAGAGGCACCACAGTTGTAAACCACGACAAGGAGGAGACCTGAGGAATGAGCTGCAGGAGAAGAAAATCTGGGTTTTAAAAGCTTTAATGCCAACATAGCAAACAAGTAGATAGACTAACAAACTACCGTGTCCTAGAGAGGCTGCTAAAAGCTTTTATTCTGCATACAAATCACAAAGAGATGGAAATTCTGGACCACCATTTCACACAAGCCTGCAAACGTGCAAATGCAAAGGAAAACCACACTTTGTGCTTCTTTTGGATGTAAAAGGAGGCCTTGGGCAAGGGAGGAGATTTATTTACCTCTGTATTTTTACATTGGACATATCAGGTCCCAACTTCTGTCTCTTTTTCCAGAAATAAAGTGGACTTTAAATGGGTCTCCTGACTTAAGTTGATTTAAATGGCTCTCCTGCCTTAAGTCGACTTCAATGGCCACACTTTGTTAAATTGACTTAATAAAGTCGACTTAACACTTAAAGTCCCCTTTAAGGGTGAGAGCTATTAAGGTGACTTAAGCAAGTACTTAAGTCAACTTAATGAACTCCAAATGTGGCCCTGGAGTTGCTTAAGTTGACTTAAGCCTGGTTAAGTTGACTTAAGTCTCCAGTGTAGACATACCTCTTGTGAGTAAGCATAATAATTTATTAGAAATAGCTACCATTTTAATACCCCTTGATATACAGGTTTGACTCCCATCAGCCACAGGCTGTGTTAAAAATGTATACAATGACTCACTTATGTGGTGGCCCACAAAAGCTTTTGACGATGATGCAATGGTCCACATAAAGGAAAAGGTTGGGAATCACAGCTCTGTAGCATGGGGCTCACCTGCTGGGGAATCCTCTGTACCTTAAAGTCCTTAAATCATGATTCATAGACTTAAATAACTCAGTCATTGGTTAGAGGCTTATTGCAGGAGTGGGTGGGTGAGGTTCTGTGGCCTGCACCTTGCTGGAGGTTAGACTGTCACATTGGTCCCTTCTGACTTGAGAGTCTATGAATCTTTGAGGACTATGGAAATGATATTTGGAAGCCTGGGATGGTGACATTGCAATAGGGTGAAGGATGCCCTGCATTTCCGTCAGGCTTTAATTGTGTAGAATGGGCTGCAAGTCTAAGCTCCAGTCTACACTTAGCAGTTACCCAACTCAGTTAGGGGGTGATTATTTTTACCAGTAAACAGAGCCCTAACTAGAAGTTTTCACACCTGGGGCAAGCAGTCTCAGGCATGCGTGCACACCCGCCCCCCGCCCCCAATCTGGCGTGGGGCCCAATCCAGCAGTGGGGAGCTCCCACCACAGCCAGCAGGCCGGGGGGATCCAGATCTGTCTGCAGCCACCACCAGAGGTGACGGGAAGCTCCCGCCACCTCCAGCAACAGCTGGGCACGGATCCAGATCCCTGCAGCCTGGCAGCAGTGGCAGGGGCTCTCTGATGCTGGGGCTGTGCCGGGGAACCAGATTTGGCCACAGCTGGCAGCGAGCCCCAGGCAATGCAGGAAGCCCCAACAGCGGTGTTGCCAGATGTTCCAGGCACTGAATTTTAGAGGGCACAGGGGACGGATCCAGAGCCCCACGACAGCTGGGGACAGAGCTGGATCCATCCCCAGCTGCTGTGCGAAGCCGGATCAGTTCCCTGCGCCCTCTCAAATTCAGCACCTGGGACATTGACCTGCTCACCCCGGCCTAGTTACAGCCCTGCCAGTAAAATGCCGAGAGTGGTCATAATTACAGTGGTGCAAATGTGTCTTTTCCCTTTCCCATAGCAGAATAGCTCCCCAGCACGCAATGAAACTGTCCTTATTGATCATGGAATGAGGAGCTCCTCTCTTTATGCTGAGATAATGGTATCCACATTAGGGGGAATGCATAATTTATCTATACCCATTACAGCAGCATAAATTTCTAGTGCAGGCAAGCCCTCAGCTTAGGATTCTCTGTTCTGCTTCACTGTCCTATTTCAGGTCATACAAATATCATGGATGTCCCCTGAGTGAAGGAAGAAAGGACACAGGACCTGATATTTGTAAGTAGTCAGGAGTGACAGAGGAAACTAAAGGTAAAAGACTAATAGCCGTCCTTATGAGTCCATTTGGATGGAGGCAATAAAAAAGCATAAACATTTTTATTTACAGTTCACCTGTAAATGGTGCAGCTAAAGACACTGCTGACAATAAAAAGGGACCTATCCTAGAAATCTCCTCTACAGAGTAAAGACAATGACCGTAACAAGGCTGTAGTTAGGGCTGAAGAGGCACTTTCACCATAAGCCTGTGTTTTTTGCACCTTATGATTTCCTGAAATATGTCCCTGTGAACATAAATTTCCTGTGTTTGCTCTCAGCACCCAGGGGAAGTTTTGAAGTTGAGTAAAATTCTGCTCAGTCATTCCTGAGTTACCAGAGAATGGAAAAGGCAACTTTAACAAGATAATACACTAGGCTTGTTTGCACATGGGTGGCCCTATAAGGACAGAGGAAGCACATCAAGCTTGCCATGGACCCAGTCCTCCCTGAAACGACAGAGCCCACAACTTTTCTCATTGTTTCACAGAGGAGCAAGGTGCTGATGCAGGCTCAGGAGATGGGCTTAGTTTTCAGGAAGAGATGTAGGAGTTTGGAGCACAGGTGGTGTTCGCCTTGATCCTTCCAGTCAAGGCTAGAGGCCTGAGGAGAGACAGATGCATCCTAGATGTGAATGCCTGGCTGCGAAGATGGTGTGGTCAGGAGGGATTTAGCTTCCTTGACCATGGAGTCCTGTTTCAGGACAGAGGATTGATAGGCAGAGATGGCCTTCACCTGTCCAGGAAGGGAAAGAGCATATCTGGGCACCGACTGGCTGACCTAGTGAGGAGGGCTTTAAACTAGGGTCAACGGGGGAAGGAGACCAAAGCCCACAGGTAAGTGACAATGTGGGTGATCTGGGGGAAGAGATGGAACTTGGGGGTTGCTGGGACTGTAGCACCAGGAGTAAAAGAGAAGGTAGTTGGAACATGGGGGGGGGAAATCAAAGAAATGTCTTAAGGGCTCTACTGAAGCCCCAAAATGCGAGGAGAGTGGGGGAGGAGAACTCCTAGAAAAAATGCAAGGAGGTTTATGTAATAGAATTGGAAATCAACATGACAAAATAGGGCAATCGGCCGGGTATCTTAGGTGCCTATACACTAATGCGAGGAGCCTGGGAAATAAGCAAGAAGAATTGGTAATACTAGCGCAGACAAAGAACTATGATATTATAGGAATAACGAAGACGTGGTGGGATAGTCTGCATGAGTGGAGCTCTGCCATGGATGGGTCTAAACTGTTCAGGAAGGACAGGCAGGGAAAAAGAGGGGGAGGAGTAGCACTATATGTAAAAGAGCTCTATGACTGCTCAGAGCTCCATTATGGAAGGGGAAGCGTGCCTGTAGAAAGTCTGTGGGTTACATTGAGAGGGGAAAGCAACAAGGGGGATGTTGTGGTGGGGGTCTGCTATAGACCACCAGACCAGAAGCAGGACGTGGATGAGGTGTTCTATGGACAACTAGCGGAAGCTTCTAGATCACAGGCCCTGGTGCTCATGGGGGACTTCAATAACCCTGACATCTGCTGGGAGGCCAATACAGCAGTGCATGGGCAATCCAGGAGATTTTTAGAGAGTGTTGGGGACAACTTTCTAGTAGAAATGCTGGAGGAACCAACTAGGGACCTTGCACTGCTCGACTTGCTGCTCACAAACAGGGAGGAATTGATCAGGGACGTAGAGGTAAATGGCAAGCTAGGCAGTAGTGACCATGACATGGTTGAGTTCAGGATCCTGATTAAAGGAAGGAAGGAAGGAAAGAAGCAAAACAAAAACCCTGGACTTCAAAAAAGCAGATTTTGGCTCCCTCAGGGAACTGATGGGCAAGATCCCTTGGGAAGCTAATCTGAAGGGGAAAAGAGTCCAAGAGAGTTGGTTATATTTTAAAGAAACCCTGCTAAGGGCACAGGAAGTTGCCATTCCAATTAGGAGAAAGAACAAACATGAGGCAGCCAGAACGGCTTAGCCGAGAACTCTGCTCTGAGCTTAAACATAAAAAGGAAGCTTACAGGAAGTGGAAGCTTGGTCAGATGACCAAGGAGGCATATAAAGATATTGATAGGGACTGCAGGGATAAAATCAGAAAGGCCAAAGTACAAATAGAGTTGCAGCTAGCAAGGGATGTGAAGGATAACAAGAAGGGGTTCTACAAGGATGTTAATAACAAGAAGAGGATCAGGGATGGTGTAGGCCCCTTGCTGAATAGGGCAGGTATCCTTGTGACAGAGGATGAGGAAAAAGCTGAAGTGCTCAATGCGTTTTTTGCTTCAGTTTTCACGAGCGGGGTCAGCTCCCAGCCCACTACCATGGGTGTGGCAGACGGGAGAGAAGACGACAGGCCCTTGGTGATGGAAGGTCAGGTTAGGGACTGCTTAAAGAAGCTGGATGTGCACAAGTCCATGGGGCCGGACGAACTGCATCCAAGGGTGCTAAAGGAATTGGCAGACAAAATAGCCACACCGCTGGCCATTATCTTTCAAAACTCGTGGAGAACGGGGAAGGTGCCAGAGGACTGGAAAAAAGCAAATGTAGTACCTATTTTCAAGAAAGGGAAAAAGGAGGATCCAGGGAATAACAGACCAGTCAGCCTCACCTCAATCCCTGGAAAAATTATGGAGCAGATTCTCAAAGAATCCATCCTCAAACACTTAGAGGAAAATGAAGTGATCAGGAACAGTCAGCATGGATTTACCAAGGGTAAATCATGTCTGACCAATCTCATTTCCTTCTATGAGCAGATGACTGGTTTTCTGGATGCAGGAAGCACCATTGATGTGCTATACCTTGATTTTAGCAAGGCTTTTGATACAGTTCCCCACAGCATTCTCATTGGCAAATTAAGGAATTATGGGTTGGATAGGTGGACTATAAGGTGGATAGAGAACTGGCTAGATCAATGGTTTCAGCGTGTAGGAATCAATGGTTTCATGTCTAGCTGGCAGCCAGTCACGAGTGGTTTGCCCCAGGGGTCGGTCCTGGGGCCAGTTCTGTTCAAGATTTTCATCAATGATCTGGATGATGGAATAGACTGCACTCTCAGTAAGTTTGTGGATGACACCAAGCTGGCGGGACTGGTAGGCACGTTGGAGGGCAAGGACAGGATTCAGGGAGACCTAGATAAATTGGAACAGTGGGCCAATAGAAATCTTATGAGATTCAATAAGGATAAGTGTAAAATCCTGCATTTGGGACGGAAAAACCCCATGCACTGCTACAGGCTGGGAAACATTCAGCTAAGTAGCAGCAGTGTAGAAAAGGACCTGGGGGTTATGGTGGATGGGAAGCTGGATATGAGTCAGCAGTGTGGTCTTGCTGCCAAAAAGGCCAATGGCATACTGGGCTGCATCAAAAGAAGTATTACCAGCAGATCAAGGGATGTGATCATTCCCCTCTATTCTGCACTGGTGAGGCCACATCTAGAATACTGGGTTCAGTTTTGGGCTCCCCACTACAAAAAGGACAGGGACATGCTAGAGAGAGTTCAGAGGAGGGCAACCAAAATGATTAAAGGGCTGGAGCACAAGCCCTATGAGGAAAGACTGGAAGCATTGGCCTTATTTAGTCTGCAGAAGAGAAGATTGAGGGGGGATTTGATAGCAACCTTCAACTACTTGAAGGGATGCTCTAAGGAAGATGGAGCTCGACTGTTCTCGGTAATAACAGAGGACAGAACGAGGAGCAATGGTCTCAAGTTGCAGTTAGGGAGGTCTAGGCTGGATATTAGAAAAAACTTTTTTACTAGGCGAGTGGTGAAGCCTTGGAATGAGCTGCCGAGGGAGGTGGTGGAGTCTCCATCTTTGGAGGTGCTTAAGGCCCGGCTGGACAACACCATGACTGGGATGGTTTAGTGGGAGTGGTCCTGCCTCTGGCAGGGGGTTGGACTAGATGACCTATGAGGTCCCTTCCAACCCTAGGATTCTATGATTCTATGTATTGCAATCCGAAATGGGCACAGATCAGCCCAGGGCCCTCTGTGAGCCTGGGAGGGAGTTTTACTCCACTTCATTTGTTAAACCTACTTTTCCCAGAATGCAGTTCTGGCCCTGCCCTGAACAGACAACAACAATCTGCTCATTTTGTGTAAAGGAACTGTGACTGTCAAGCTGGCCATAACAGCCCCTGTCCCACAGCAGCTGCAAAGTCAGCCCTCTCTCTCTATCTGCTGTCCACTTATGCAGCTGGCAGATACCAGCCATCAGTCTTTGAATATGAAGATCATAGGATCTTGGAGTCACAGCATATCAAGGATGAAAGGGCCTCAGGAGATGTCTAGTCCAACCCTCTGCTCAGAGCAGGACCAACCCCAGCTAATGCATCCCAGCCAGGGCTTTGTCAAGCTGGGCCTTAAAAACCTCTTAGCAGGGAGGTTAAAATAGAATTTGGCAAACCCCAGAACCCTCCTAAATTTCCAGGCCCCCTCATGCAGGTCTGAGACCCCCTCACTCACCCCAGCTACCGCTCCCCATCCCAGCTATTGCCCCCACGTGCCTCCTGCCCCCACACGCCTACCCCCCAACCCCAGCTACCACCCACCCACCCCAGCTACTTCCCCTGTCGTCCATCTCACCACTGGTCCCCCAACATCCACCAACCCCCCATCATCTTCCCCCACTGCCCCTGGCCAACTCCCTCCCCTGCACCCTCTCCCCACTGGGCTGCCTCGCCTGTCCCCGAAACAGTGCCACCATGACAGCCGGCCACCATGAACCTGGCCAGAAGAAAGAGTCTTCTGTCCGGTAGGGAACTGCCCGGCTCCAGCCCCGAGCCTGCTCACTCAGAGCAGCCTCAGGGCAAGAGATTTAAAATGTCCCAGCCTGGGGGAAGCTCCTTGCCCTGCCAGAACAGCGTTAAGGAGCCCTCTGTTTTTAGTGGCTCAGTGTTTAGCAGGCCCCTATCAATAGAAAAATGGAGCTGGAATGTTGCATTCCAGTGCCCACTTTTTTTTAAATGGTGGGCCCTGGAGCACAGCATTCTGGCTCCCTTTTCTATTTTAGGGGTCCCAGAACGCTGAGCCTCTAAAAATAGTGGGCCCTGGAACAGCGTTTCACTGTGTTCCGGCTTACTTTAACCCCTGCCTCTAAGGATGGAATTTCCACCCCTTCCATGATTGATAGGGACGGGTTTCATTGGTGCTCTGGGAAGAAACCATTGATGGGACCCAATGGCAGTTGGCAGCACTTACCTGCAGAACAGGAGACAAAAAATGGGCCCAACATTTGTAGACATTAACTAAATCTTCCCTTCCCGGGGATGAAGTCAGCATGTCTAACAGGCACTCCCAACAGAGAGGACTATATTATGTTAGGCAGACCTCAGAGGTACGAGTTTCACTCCTTGCCCTGTTTTATGTCTCTGCTTTGGGGTTTTAATAGGATGCCAGTTGACACAAGGGGCACACTTAGTGCTATATGCCAAGTCAATGCACAGCCTGGCCTCAGTAAGAGACTAGAGAGCCTGTTAAAAAGGAAATTGAATTCATACCTGCAGGATCAGCAGGAACAGAAAATAGGCATTGGCTATTCGCTGAAACTGTTCGAACAGGTTGAGAGGCAGAAAAGTGAAGAAATTGTATTTCGAGGTTTTAATTGAGTTGTTCTGTGGAAACAAAGAGCAAACAGGAAAAGGAATTGCAGCACAACCCATTTCAGCAGTACTTTACTGGTTTAAATTTAGCAATGATATTGTTCACAGCAGTCACTCAAACCATTTCCTTTTTCCCAATTCACTTGCACCGAATTGTGCTAAGCAGAAAGAATTCTCCGGTGAAATTACCGGACCTATGACATTGCAGGTCCAGGTATGTATGTCACACATGCACTTTACTCCAGGGGTCTCCAACTCAAAATCACCATGAGGGCCACATGAGAACTAGTAAGTACATTAGCCTGAGGGCCTAACCACTGAAAACTTTTCATACAACAATATTGCAAATATCAGTAACGATAGTGTCATTGCGACCACAGGAAATAGCTTTAGGGCCGCATGTGGCCCGCAGGCTGCATGTTTGAGACCCTTGCTTTACTCAGTTCAGGGGTCAACATTTGTATTTGCTTGGCAACTGGCACACAGATAAGATTTGACCATCTTTTCTTTGTTTCTGATAGCATCCACAATGTGCTAGCTGCTTCCCAGACTGCAAACAGAGCTCAGTGACTACCTGAGGGACTCCAGATGTAGACAGAAAGACAGGTGGCAGGGCAGATAGACCCAGCTAGAGGAAGGTTGGAGACAATTGAAGGTAGGGTGTTCAAGGCCCTGTTTGTCTGTCTCACAGCAATAGAGGATTAATGCAGTGCTAGAAATAGGCAAGCTCTATAAACTATCCAGAATTAGCCTCAGGCTTGTCAGCAGAAGTCAGCTGGTTCCTTTCTAGCTGTCATGGCAGAAATGAGACTGTAGAAGGGACTGAACAAGAAGAGACCTTGTCATTTCGCTCAAGGGTTATGTCTATACTGGAGGCTCAAGTCAACTTAACCTGGCTTAAGTCAACTTAAGCAACTCCACGGCTAAATTTAGAATTTATTAAGGCAACTTAAGTACTTGATTAAGGCAACTTAATAACACCTGCCCTGAAAGTTGACTTAACTTTTATGTCAGCTTTAGAGGGCAGAAAGCCCCGGGCCCTGCCCCTTGCCCCGTCCTGGGTCCTAGTCAGGCCCCAGAGGCCCAGTCCAGCCCCAGCCACTACCAGCAAACGGCTAGGAGCCAGCTCCTGCCTCCAGAGGCAAGGGCTGGGATCCTGATCCGGCTCGCAGCCCCTTACCACAGGTGGCAGGGGGTGGGACCCAGCTCCTGCCTCTGGTGGCAAGCAGCATAGAGCCAGATCTGGCCTTGAGTCACTTGCTGCAGGTGGCTCGGAGTCCGATCCAATCCAGAGCCACTTGCTGCCGCCAGCAGGCAGCAGGGAGCAAACCCCACCTTGGTGGGGTCCTGCTGCCCCCCACACCAGGCAATGCCATTGACCCAGCCTGCTCAGGTTCGTGTGTGTAGTGTAGTGTAGACATACTTCTAAGTTGACTTAAAGTCAATTTAAAGTCGACCTTGTTAAGTCAACTTAACTGAGCCCCCAGTGTAGACACAGCAAGGAGAGTGGTTCATGGCCAGGTGCCAAGGGAGGGAGACACAGCAGCACGCGGTGGAGTTGTCTTAAGGGAAGAAAACTGGTGCTGCTGGCAGAGGAGATGGGTGATATTGTCAAGACAAGAGTAGGGGGACGCAGTTTTAAATGCAGAACTGGAGAAAGCCAAATGAAGGGAGCATTGCTTGGCTGTGCTGCGGAAGTTCACTGCCAAGCTCGGGGTCCCTGGTGCACTGCACAGCCCTGTCTACCAAATCCCTTGCTGGCAACATGCTGATGCCAAGAACAATACAACACTCATTACCACTGCCCTCAATTTGTTAGATCACCATAACAGAGCCCTGCAGATTTTATGAAGCCCTATGAGGAAAGACTGAAAGAATTAGGATTATTTACTCTGCAGAAGAGAAGATTGAGGGGGCATTTGATAGCAACCTTCAACTACTTGAAGGGATGCTCTAAGGAAGATGGAGCTCGACTGTTCTCGGTAGTAAAGGAGGACAGGACGAGGAGCAATGGTCTCAAGTTGCAGTTAGGGAGGTCGAGGCTGGATATTAGAAAAAACTTTTTTAGTAGGCGAGTGGTGAAGCCTTGGAATGAGCTGCCAAGGGAGGTGGTGGAGTCTCCATCTTTGGAGGTGTTTAAGGCCCGGCTGGACAAAACCCTGACTGGGATGGTTTAGTGGGAGTGGTCCTGCCTCTGGCAGGGGGTTGGACTAGATGACCTGTGAGGTCCCTTCCAACCCTAGGATTCTATGACTTCTTGAGCTACTTAAACAGCTCATAACTTGAGGGTCAGAAAAGGCTAAAGGATCTGATGCGTCTGCAAAGGTGATTCTGCACATGTTCCCAGCAGCCATCCACTAAACACAATGTTCTTTTGCCAACCTGCAACTTTTCTTGCTTTGGGCTTGCACTTCCCATTTCCATCTCTTTTCTTTTAATTGCCAGCCCTCAAGCCACATACAGCAGCCACTCCTATCTCTATCTTCTTGAGAATAGAAAGGCCCATGGTGCATAATACAGATTTTGTTCTGTGTTTCCCAAAGCTTCAGCCCAGCCCATGAAGCCGGGATCTAGAGAGGATCTTCTACAAAGTCTGAGCAGGGTCTAAAGTTAGCTCTTTCTCTGCCTTGTAACCACAGTAAGCGACATGGGGCCAGCTGCCAGGGATTGAGGTTAGCAAAACATCTGTTGTCACAGCCCTAGGTCAGATGTTATCTCGCTGGAGCCTGGTTTTTCATCCTACCACCCAGTCAATCTCAAGTGCTCCAGCAGAGCAGAGGAGAAATCCTTCCTTCAGGGAAACCCTAGAACAGATTTCCGGGCAGAGGTTGATTGATGCACTCCACAAAAGGAGAGAAAGGCTGTTTTTGTATTTTTTTTTTTTAAACAGCCCAGTACGTCTCTTCCCTACATGACGATGTCTGTGGGCAGGACATGACGGGGATTCATATTCCCCACCACAAGGACAGAATTTTGCCAAGAGTGATCCCTATTTTTAGGAAAACAAACAAGGAGGTGTGTGGCACTTAAAGACTAACAAATATATTTGTCACATGAGCTTTTTGTGGAAGAAAATCCCATCTTCAAAGCATCTGTAGAAGTGGGATTTTCTCCCATAAAAGGTCATGCAATAAAGACTTCTTATTTGTTTCATTGAACTAAACTAACACAGCTATGTGCAGCAAAGCTGGAATAGGGACAAGATTTCTTGAGTGCCATTCCTGAGTCTTCAGACTGGAAGCCTCGTTCGTTAGACCCTAAGTGGCCTCCAGAGAATCCCTCTACCCAGACATCTGACCAAAACTTGTCACTTCCTTTCAACAGATGACAACAGGCATCAAACTCAAGATGACAATATATACTGGGAACTGCCTTTAGGTGCCATCAGCCTTTAGTGGGAACCACATACTTCATGGGAGAAATCTATTTTGAGGTCACTCAAATTAAATTAAAATGGACTTGGCAACAGAAATCTCAGATAGATGGGAAGTGAGCAAAGGAGTTTATTTCAACTCCAGGATTCTATTTCTGCCAATAAATTACATCAAGAAGACCACAAGTGAACCAGAGTTATTCATTCCATTTCCTTTTACCTTCAGGCAACTAAACACCCACGTCACATGGCAGGCTCCAAATGTTAAACTTCAAGAATGTTTCCATCAGGGATTTTCAGAAAGCTGGTTTATGATCAGTACATTGTTTATGACACGTCACCCTTTGATACATGGGGTCACTGCAACAGACTGAAGACATGAATGTATAAATGTCTGCTCTCCTTAGCTGTCCCAGAATGGACTGAGTGAACCTTGATCTGCATTATTAGTGACATGTGCTATTACTGCAGTTAAGGGTTTACTGGTTATTAGGCAATTTCTGTAAATACACTGCCCAGCACCACATGAAACTGTGGGCTCTTCTGAGGGTTCATTTTCCAAAGTCTGTCTGGTAGAGGTGTTGCTACTAAGGCTGGGAGTTGCTGAGATAAATAGAAAAATTGCCTTAAAAAGAGTAAAATAAATGGGCTTCCAGAACTGTGACCTATTGAAATTAAATTGTTCATTCCATGCTTTAGTCTTCCTAGAACGGTCTTGTGGGTCTCAACAAAGCTAATTTACCCTCCCAGTATACATCTCAGTTCTGGCACATTCAATTCTCAAAGTGCTTTTACTTTCTTGGTCCTAGAACCGATTTCACCTGATTATTGTCTATCCCAAAAAACTCACTTTAGCGTATGCAGAAAATACATTTTTCCTTGTTTAGCTTCAGTACAGATGGACTGATTAGACTTGGGACTTCACTGAGAGCTTGGTTTTGTTCTTCCATTCAAGATCCACATATCAATGTATTGTCCATAAGAACTCCGTGTGTATTTGTTAACAATTTCAGGTGCACTGGCAATCACATAACGTAATCTTTGAAAGCAAAATCTCCCACAGGCTGTGAAAAACGTAGTCAGTTTAGGAATTTCTTTGGCTAAAGGAATTTGTCTGAATCTGCTTGAGGTATTTAGCTCGGAGAAAACTATAGTTCCTTTTACTTTGGGAAAGAAGTCATTCAGTGATCAGAGGATATATATTTTTCCCACAACTGCTTCACTAAGTCTTGAGATCTACAGAGATTCCTGTTTTTCTGTGTAATTGGTACCACTGTGGCATTCCTTCCCGTTGACACAGAGATTTTCTCACTTGTGCCAAGCCTCTCCATGCTCTTTAAATCAGCTTCCACTTAATGAAGTAATGGGACAGGGACACTGGAACGCAAGTTGCAGGGGGAATATCTAGGCTGGGTATTAGGAAAACCTTCACCCCTCGGAGGGTCATGAAGCATTGGAATGGGTTGGTGGAACCTCCATCCTGGGAGGTTTTTAAGTCCTGACCTGACAAAGCCCTGACTGGGGTGGTTTAGTTCGAGCTGGTCTTCCTTTGGACATGGGGCTGGACTAGATACTTCCTAAGGTCTATTCCAACCCTAATCATCTGTAATTGTACTAGTCCTGTGAGGTTCACCATTGTCTCTTAAGGTCATTTGCGCTGGATGTTCTTTCAAAGGACCAATATCACTAAATATTCCATCAGATTCTTCTACCTTTTTCTTCTAGCTTCTACTTTTTTCAGCTGGCCTGTCATGACTGTCACAGTGAGGTTGTGAAAGTTGTTGGTCTGTGGTCCTTTGATCATATGCACTCTGAATGCACAGCCTTTATCTTGGTTTCTTTAATGAACTGGCCCATGCGGTTCAGAAAGCCTTCCTGTATCAGGTGACTGCTTCACTGAGAGAGGTTGAAGGTGATTGTAACTCCATTTTGAGATGACTGATGTCAGCTCCAGAGTCAATTATCACGTCAATAGCCCTGTCATAATTATTCAGTATTACTTTCTAGGCAGTCTTTGTGGCATCTCAAAGTGATAGATCTCAAAAACAACAACTCTTGATTGCCTGTAATATGAGTCAACTTCTTTCTGCACTGCTTTGGTGCAGCCAACAGCTGCAAAATGTCCATGTTTCATGCATTTATTACACCACGCATCTCTGACTGGACATGCATCATCTCTTTTTCTGGACCCTGGGCATGGAGACTGGAATTTGTCTCTCTTAGCCAGAAGGTTCTGTCTCCTTGCCTCAGGGGCTTAATGATGACTTTTAACCTTCCAGCATCTATTTACAGTTTCTAAGCTAGTTTCAGATTTATCAAGTTTCTCTGAGGTTTGCTGTTTCACCAGATCAGAATGCTGTGCTATCTGTAGAGCTGTGGCTAAGATTAAATCTCTCTTCCCCTCGAGCTGCTCTGAAAGGCTTTTAATATTCTGTTAATCCAATAATCAGCCTCTCTCTGATATTTGCTTGTTTTGCATTCCACTAATCACAGTTTTCAGCTGATATATGCAGGGCACTTATAAAACTTTCCTTATTTTCCTCCATTTCTTGGATTCTCTGTTGAAAACCTGCTTTTTCATAAGCTACATTTCACTTATGCATAAGATATGAACCAAATATAGACACGACCATTTCATAGCAGTTGGCTTCACTGGCACCAGGCGCGTGCCCCAAGTCTCAGCACCAGTGCCAGGAGTTCCCCACAATGATGGCAGCCTGATCCAGTCCCAGCCCAAGCCAGGGATCCGGGGCCAAGCTGCCTGGGGTGGCAGCTGCCTTACCCAGCCCCATCCCTGGCAGCGAATCTGAAGCCAGGCTGCCTTACCCACATCCATCTCCAGCCAGGGATCTGGGGCTGGGCTTCTGACTGGTGGTGGCACAAGCCCAATCTGGCCCTGGGACTGTCTTTTTCTGGGGCAGCATCACTCCTGTTTTATAGCCATCTTTGTGACATCAGCAAAGTCAAGGGATTTAAATATGCTCTGCCCGCTTCCCCATAGCATAAAAAGGTAACTCTCTCTCCAGTCTCTTGTGGAGTTTGTTTGCAATTTGAAATCTGTCAAAAATGCCACACTCAATCCATCCATTGTGAAGGTTTATCAAAGCTTATATTTTCTGAAGAATTGACGAGTGATACGTTGATGAGCTCCTGAAATCTTCGTTGCTTTGTTCCTTCTGTTTGCAACCTTTGTTGCTTTACTCTTTTTGTTTCTGTTCTTCATTTACTCCTGACACCATGTCATGTACTCTGTTACCAGGTATGGGCTGGCTAGAGTTTGCTTCTAAGCAAGGTACACACCAGTTGTGTTTATCATATGATCCTTCAATGTTCTGTCAAGTAGGGCTGAGTTTTGTTTGAATTTTAGACACAGTGTTACCTAGTAGCTGAACAGTATAGAATGCCATTATGCTATCTTCAACAAGGGGAATTCACAAAGGACTAAATCAGGATAATCTCAAGCAGCTCATTAGCAATGTCATGGAGAGGAGTCAGCTTGTGTGGAATCAAACCATTGCCATGCAGTTCATTACACAACCATTTGGTTCACCTATATAGCCACAGAAATTACAGGACCCTGGAAGCTATGAAAGCTGTATGATCCGGAGGGATGTGACACCTGCCCCTCAGAAGCCCTGGGTTCAGTCCTATTGCAGACACAACGCTGATCGTGGCCAAGTCATCTCCCCACTCTTTGCCTTCGTTTTTTCCTGCTGTTGCATAGGTGTAACAGTCGCTGGCCACCTTTGTCAAGTGTGTAGAAATTCACAGTGGTGCTGTGTGATAGAACAGTGACCAGGACAACACTGTGTTGTTGGGTTTTTTACCGATCCCCCTTTTTGATTGATGAGATTCAGACCTACTGTGAATGAACAAGTGAGACTGCCTTGAAACCAATCCAGAACGTAAAAAGCGAACAGCATCCGTCATGTACATCGGCCGTAAAAGCAGCCCAGGACCCTGGTAAACACTTGTTTCCTGTTTTCTCATCAGTTGTCCCCCTACTAGTTATGTTCCACACTCAGTAGACCCACAGTCCCCTTACGCTGGGGAAGGGGCCTTTCGCTGTGTGAGCTTGTGCCCCGAGCACAGTAGGACCCTGGTTAAAGAAATCTGGGGAGTTTCAGAATCCATCTGCTTGTGATGTCAGGCCCGCACCAAACACTCAGCAGACGGCTTCTGCCTTTGTTCTCTGGACAAACAAGCTGACACTGCCTCATTATAAAAGTGACTGGAAACAGATCAGTTAGCTGCTGTTATGGTTTCGATTAGAGGAGCTGAAGGACGAATCCCAGAAAAGGCAGGGTGAGGCAGCAGGGCGAGTGACTCATCTGTGCTGACAATACCAGCCCTGAGATTCCTTCATAACAGTAGGAAAAATCAGGTCCCAACAGCAACTCTGAGGCAACTGCAGCAGACGCGCAGCTAGGCCTGCCCCACGACTGGCAGGGTCCTTGTGTCCCATCATGCATGGACAACAGTGCAGTCGCAGTGCCAGGCTGGCCTTCCCTGGATGCCATGCGGGTTGCTGTGAGATGGCTGGAGACCAATGACACTACATTGGGTTTAGTCACAGTAACACAGTACAAAGGTACCCGACTGCCCCATGGAAAACGCCCACCCCTGATCACACAAACGCAGGATGCATGAGAAAAACACAAGATACAGCACAGAGGACTAGGGTCCATGATGACCGCACACATTAGCCAGCTGAACAGACCCAAGGTCCATCTAGGCCAGCCCCTGACAGTGTCCATCACACATGTCAAAGGAAGGTCCTCGGTGGGCACCTTTGGGCTCATCTGCCCTCCTCCCTGCCAGGAGGTCTCATACTAATTCACAAGTAAGGCTGTTCTAAGCCCTGAAAGAGTAGGCCTTAGCTACCATCCAAAAAGGCTTTTAGCATAACTTTTATAACTCTGGGAATTGTTGTTACAGTGTAACTATCCAATCCCTCTTTTCGTCTTGCTAAATTCTTGATCACATAACATCCAGTGGCAGTGAGTTTCACAGTCTACTCCCACCTCAAGTGCTCTAGGAAAATCCCTGGGAAAATGTATTCCCTATATTTGGTATTTATATAGTATCTTTCACCCTATATGCTCAACATTCTTTATAAAAGCTGTTTAACGTGCGCAATCACCCAAAAAGGTGAGTCTGAGCATTATCTTCATTCTACAGGAAGGAACCAGAGGCACAAAGAAGTGCTGCTACTTGTCCAAGATCACAAAGTGAGTCAGGGACATGGCCAGGAGTTGAATGCAGGCACCTTGTCTCCCAGTCATTTGTTCTAACTAGGAGACCACATGCCACCCAACCTACCCCAGCATCGCAGAAAAATCCCAGGTGCCTCACAGTGGCATACTGTGGGTCTCTGGTGCCACAGTGTCAATGCTTGCATTTGCATCCCCTGCTCACCTGTCATCGTAGCAAAATCACAGTGATACAAAGACAAGAAAAAAACTGAACTAACTGTATTGCTCACAATTAAAAAACAACTTTTTGTGCTTTGATTTCAGCATGGGCAAGGAGGCCAGCAGGAGCTTGCTCCCCACAGAGTGGAAGCCCACAGCTGCCCACAGGCCTAAGGGGTGGGGTGGTCAGCAGAGTCACCAGGGATGTCACAAGCCAGAAGCCTGGTTGCCCCTGGACACCTGCAACAGCAGGGGTGGCTCCACTGAGGACGCATGTGTGGCCCATAAGGGCTTGGAGAAATCCACTCCCCCCCCGGTGCCGCCAACCTTCTCTTTTAGTTTTTACTGACATGAAGATCTAAGGCTGACTTCTTTTTAATGACATGGTAAACTTTTTACTGAGCACTAAAGATACCATAAACAATACAATAATGAAACCAAAGTGTTTACTCACAATATTCTGCACATGGGAATTCGGAATCACACAATTGTTTTAGCTGAAGTTCACTAGTCAATTGGGTTCTCGGGGGGTGTGCAGTAATAGAAAACAAGACATTGATAAAGTCATCGACAGTAAAGTTTTATGATACAAGAGATTCTAAATGATGACTGTCAAAATACAATATGTTTTGCTTCTACCCATTTTTCATGGACATTTTCATTTATTTACAGGTTTATGGGCAGTGTCACGATTGCACTTTTTTACTGAATGCCCGTAGATTTATGGGTAGTTAGCAAAGGTGGGTGTGGGGGAGACACTGTGGGCAGTGACAGTGTGGCGTTGTGCAATGCAACCATCTGCCCTCCCAGGAGCCTCGTGCAGCAGCGGGGCTTGCTGCCCCTTCAGTGGCATGGGTGGCATTTGTGGCCTCTATCCCTTGGGTTGCTGCAGTGGCTCAGTGAAGCACACACCATCACCCATGACCATCCAGTCATTTAAATCTCCCTCATTTAAACTTTCTCACACAGCACTGCTGATTTACAGCTTTACTTCTCACACACCACATGATGGGGCTGGGCTGGCATCCAGGGGCCATGCCCCTCCACCCCTCCAGTCTGCCACTGGGCTCCATTCCTAGGCTCCTGCTGCGATCACAAGATGCCTTCCTCAAGGTGGGAAGAGATGGCTAGCCTGCTGCTGTGACTGCTAGATACGCTGCCCATCCAGAGCAGAGCATGTGTGGCAGAAGTCTTGCTGGCCAGGCAACCTGGTGCCATAGAGATAGGGCCCATATCTCAAAAATGTTCTCTGCCCCGGACCAAAGGACACAAGGTGCAATTGGCTTGCACACACTGACAGTGGCCCAAGTGGAAGGATGCCTATCTAGCTCCCGTTGGGAATCACGGCCCAGAGGCACAGGAAGCAGCGTCCTAGTCTCCTGAGTTTGTTGGCTCTGCTCCTTGCTCCCATAGCAGTGCACAGAGATGAGACATCGCAGCTGGGCACAGACTCAGTACAACGTGTCATTCTCACAGGCAGTTACAACTCCACTAGAGCCCTTATCGGGTGATGCTGGAAATCAGAAATAGGGCCCAGACACCAGTGGGGCAGATGGGCAGACACTAACGGCTCCATCTTCATTACTGATCTGACACCAGAATCCATTCCTGATCCAAGCTGAAATCTGCCTTTCACTCAGAGGCCTGTTTCCTTTCCAGTTGTGGGACAGCGAATTTCAGAGCTGCGCTTGCAGCCCCTGGGACGTCTCCACACAGCTGTGCTGAATTCCAAAGTGAAGCCAGAGAACCGGAATAAGCATCTGAGTCAGACATGCACCAAAATGCTACAAGGCAGATTTCCTCCTCTGCACAACTAAGTCACAACAGTCATGAGGCAGTCCCATCAGCTGGAGCTCAAAGTGTGAGCGTGGGGTGGTATCCAGACTGGCCTTGCACCAGGGAGATGGCATCAGGCCGAGCTGTGCTCCCTGGATCAAACCCTGATCTTTACTGCCTTTTCTCTCAGTCCTTATGCAAGAAAACCCTCACCGCTGTCCGCGGGAGTCTGTCTGCCCAGGGGACAACTGAGTAAACGTGGTATTGGGATTTGACCTATCTTTCTTCCTGCAGACTCGAGACATATTTCTCTATTTTTTTCCCATACAATTCAGGCTCCTCTCTAGCTCACCTTGACTTCCCTCTAGTGTGGGACCATGTGTCAAGGCTTTTTCCCCACTCTGGCACTCTGAGTGCAGAAGGTGGGGGCCTGTAACAGGCCAGAAAAGCCACTGGCCTTAAAGCCTGCTCTTAAAACTCTCCAAGGCCTCCAGTTCCTGGCCTTGGAGTGGTATCGCTGCCACCACCCAAATGCAAAAAAACCTCTTGAAACCCAGGAAGGCGCACTTGGGAATTCCTTCCTGTGAGGTCCTCAATCACTTTTATTCCTCCCTCAGGAAAGCGACTGAACTCCAGCTGCAATATGAGCTGGAACTGGAACAATGTCCTCTTCAGTAGCTGCCTGTGCAGTCTGAGGCACGTGCACACAAACCTCTTGCCCTTCCAGGACACAGAACCAGAACTTACTTAAAAGGTAAAATCTTTAATCAAACGAATAGATAAAAAACACAGAGAGTTGCTTCTCTGGGAATTAACTTATGTAGTTACAGGGTAGTGGAAGGGGGTACATGTGCTCAGCACAGAGAAATCCAAAAACAAACCCAAAACAAAGAAAATACCCTGACCGTGTCTAAATAAACATTTTCTGTTCTACCCACGCCTGGTCAGTAACAAACTTAACTTATCTTTGGTAAGGATGTTGCTGGATTCTTCCCCAGGCCCCTCTGGCCTCCTCCTGATCCTCCCAGGAGCTCTGCTGCACCCAAACAGGAACAGGTAAGCCTGCTGCTCCAATTCAAAAACCTGTGCTTCGTTCCTAATGGTTGCCCTGGGGCTCACTGACCAGAGTGTTAACCCCTTCCTCCCCAAGGGTTATTACACCATGCATGGCGTTACCGCTGTCCTCCTTGGGAACTGTCTTCTTTGCTTACAAGCCTTTGGTGAGGGACCTTGTCAATGGCTTCTGAAACTGCAGGACCTGAAATTACAGGGTCAGATGAACCCTGCCCAGTGCCCACAGTGGCCAACGTCAGACGAGGGTGACTGCTACAAGGCCTTTTAAGCGCTTTGCTAAATCAACAGCGTTCAGTCTGGACTCTGCCCAAGCCGGCCCTTCTATCACGCAGGAGCTACTCGGCCAGCTTTCCTTGTGCTCAGGGGGCTCGAGAGCCAAGCTGTGTGCTAGGGAGAAATAGCAATTATTGTCTGGAGACTCCTTGGCTGGCCCAGTGACACTTCCTCAGTTCAACCTGTCACGTGATGCTTCATAACAGATCATGAGAAATAAACACAACCTGTGGGCTGGGCTGAGCAAACGAGCTGCCCGTGCCACAGCACAGTGATTTGGGCTCGGTCCAGCGAGCCACGCCATCCCAGACCAGTGTGCCTAATCTCACTCCCCTTGAGCCCATTCCCGCACTGCTCCACAGCACAAAGGGACAGGAGAGTCGCCAGGCTCATCTCCTCAGGCTGCATGCCGAGCTGCTGCAATCTCACTCTCTTCACACCATCTATGTCCACCTGGCAGCCAGGATTTGACCCTGTACTTGGATTACAGGCTCCAGGTCCTACTCAACATTTTAGAAGTAGCTTTTTCATCCTATGACTGTAGAGGTGTTAACAGGCCACTTCACCTTGAATGGTCCCTTCAAATGTATGTCAACTGCTTACACTAACAATTTATTCCCCCTCGTATTTCGCTGCAGCACTGAGTATCTTTTCCATACCCAAAGAAGTGCTGGATGTCTCTCCAAAGCCTGTCTCTGACACCAACAGAAGCTGATTCAGCTCACTCACCACTCTCTAACATCCCAGGACTCACCTGGCTACAGCACTGTGGACAATTTTAGGAGCATCCAGTAGATGGGAAAAGAGGCAGAGCCTCTCTGTCCTACTTGGAATTTCCCAAGATGCTGACAAAAATAGGATCTCAAGTCATTCTGGGCTAGGCCAGCTCTTTTCCATACATCCTGCCAGCACAGATTTAAGGAAGGAAAGGTTTATCAGGACTTATTTGGAAATAAAAGTTCTGGGCGTGATGTGCAGCTCTGCATAAGTCAGACTGCGCTGGTAGCAATGTATTTGTGATCAAGACAGCGTTATGGTTCCCACCACTCTGGCATGCCCCAGAGCTTGGGTTTTCTAAACATTCTTCTGACACTTTGGAGCCCATCGACACTGAGCTCCAGGGATCCTGGGCCATGCCTAGGGCAGGGGTGTCGCTGCCCTGAAGAAAGGTTTGGGGAAAGGCTCAGGCCCAGAGCCCTGCCCCTGGCCCTGATCCAGTCCCAGGTCCCCAGCTGGGATCCAGATAGTGATTTTGCAACCTCCGGCCCCTGGCCTTGATCCAGTCCCAGGTCCCCAACTGGGATCCAGATAGTGATTCTGCCACCTCCGGCCCCTGGCCTGGCCCTGGGTCCCTGGTTTTGGCTGGATCTGGCCTCTGGCAACAGCCTTACTGTGGGTCACTGGCTGTAATCAGGGCCCGTGGGATCCTGCCCTGAGCTCCCTCATCCAGTCCCAACCCTGGGGTCATGGCTGGATGGGGGGACTCAGGGCCTGTGCCCTCACCCCCCACGGCCAGCAACAGCAACATCCATGGTCTACAGCAAGAATACGGACATGCACTGCCTCATTTTAACAGATTATGTTGCAGTTGTCTGCTAAACAGCGTGCACCTCCACAACTAACACGGTGGGTTCTCAGGGCAGCTCTCCTAAGATTCAGGCACTCTCTCCCTATCCTCAGCTATCTGCAAGTCCACTGGTGTGCCACTGGTTGCTGGAAACCCATGATCTATCAGAGTGGTTCCCAGAGAGGGCAACCCCTTGGGGTACACAGCGGTGTTCTGGAGGTACAGCGCATCCAGAAAGTTGCCTAGTTTTACAACAGGCTACATAAAAAGCACTAGCAAAGTCCATATAAGCTACAGTTTCACAGACAATGGCATGTTCATATCGTTCAATATACGCTCCACTGAAATGTAAGCACAATATTTATCTTCCAATTGATTTACTGCATAATTGTATGTAAAAATGAGAAAGTCAGCATGGTCTCAGTAACAGCATGCTATGACACAACTGAATTCTGATGTCTGGTTTTGTAAACAAGTAATTTTTAGGTGAGGTAAAACTTGGGGGTATGCAAGACAAAGCAGCCTCCTGAAAGGTAGGTTGGGGTAATCTGGAAAGGCCGGCAGTCACTGCTCCTGTCGGCTTTACACAGAATGGGAGTCAGGACCAGAAAAGGTGGGCTGACTTTCTCCCTGCCACCCCAGAACTTGGGGAGGAGAGGAGAGAAAAGGTGGGTCACGCTGGTGAAGGCATCCCTCCCTCTTCTCTTCAGAGCTGGTAGGGGGCCATCAGGATGGGACAAGCTCCCCTCTTGCCTGTGGTCTCATTCCAGCCCCGTGAGCAAGGAATGCTCTGCCCCAGGGGAACGCCCATCCAGGCCTGCATTGCCAGGCCCCACATGCAAGAAAAAAACCTTCCCAGTCCCATATCCCCATCACCAACGGGCAGAATCCCCACACTAGCCCCTGCCCACTTCACCCCGTGCACATTAGGTGTTCAATGCGCATATGGTGGCCATGTCCCATGGGAGTCTCCCAGCTGTTTTGTGAGATCCATTTGGTCCATGCATGAAAAGGAACCACTGAAAAGCATCCAATTCATGTTGCTGTCCACATGTAAAGTCTTGTGGCTCAGGCCTACAAACAGGCACATGAGGAGCTTGACAAGTGTGAGCTCAGTGGTCCTAGTTGGTGTATGATGTCACTAGGGTAGGGACCTGCAAGGCCAGCTCCTTAATTGGAGCCATGCTTGCACAATGGAGGCCAGCCATAAAACTCTCAATGTCTGACTCTTCTGAACAACCAGACTCCCCCGCACTCTTCAGGGAGCGCCCACATGTTGTTAGGGAAAGGCTGCATGGGATCCTGAGTGACCAGCCTCATTCGCTCTTGGTAAAGTCCAAGGAATTTTTATACAATTTGGGTTTTTTGTTTTGTTTGTTTTGTTTTTTTCCCAAAACAGACTTCAGCACTTGGTTTACAGAGTGTTTCGCAGCAGGCACATGACCCTTCAATAACAATCCACTCGCCCACTGTAAGCTTCCAGTTGGAAGGAACGCTGCATGTGAACTGGTGTCCCATGCTGAAGCATCTGTGGCAATTAAAATCACATTGGTTCATTACTTACAGCATATTCGAACTGCAGATTAAAGTCCCGGTTGTTTGCCTGAAGCTGCCTCTCTTCCTCTGTGAAGAAGAAGAAACATATTAGACATCAGCAATGGAGATCTTACTAGCCATTTGATGAGAAGGAGGAGGGTAATTAATCGTTACCAGCATTAAGGAGCAGCAGGGAGAAAAGGAGGGGACTTTTAGGAGAATAATGTTAGGAACAGGGAGACCCAGGCTGTGTCCTGGAATTTCAGGGCCTGGGTTTAATGGTACGGGGGAAGCTCCCTTGTGTCAACACCAGCAGCACAGTGATCTGGTGCCCATGAATCAACACACTCCATTCACACGCCTCACTGTGGAGCTGGCTCTGGTAGCAGGGTGACAGGCTGATCTCCTAGGGATCTGACTAAATTCCCTGGCGGGCTGGGATAAGATCTGGACTAGTGGGACGCAGGCTCCACCCATAAAAATATCTACAAGCGGGTGTCCCAGATTAATTTTTAATTCTGTACCTCTCACAGAGCTTATATCAGATCTAGGCATCATCAGTGTAGTGCTAATCAATCAAATCGCTTAGCTGAGCAAAAAGGCTTTCATTTCCAGGACCTCAAAATACTTTAAATAATAATTCATTAATCCATTCCTCACTCCCCTTTTAGGAGGCAGAAATATTATTTCCCTTCATATTAGAGTGGGGCAAATGAGGCACAGACTTTCCCAGGATCACAGAGGCAGAGCTAGGAATTGAAACCAGTGGTCCTGTCTTCTGCTCCCTGGCATAAAATGTCCCCATTAGTCACAGGACAGATGAGAACCTGGCACCAAAAAGAAGGGTATTTCAGAACACTTATTGCATTTCTTTTATAGAGGGAGTCCAAGCAGAGACCCACACTAAATGACACAAAGAAGATAAGAGCTGAGAAAGCCTAAGAGAATCAGCTGCCAACAGAAACGTGGCAGCAGAGTGTGGAAAAGCAAAGCAAGGTTCAGTTCTCAGGGATACTCAAATGTTGTGTGCTCAGTCAGGCTCCCGCACAGAAGAGGTAGCTGGCCTTGGAGAGGCTCAACTAGGGGTCTCAAACACGCGGCCCGCAGAGCTGCCCCCTGCAGCCCCGATAACCCCAGAATCCTGGGGCTCCCACCTTTCCAGCCTTGGAGGTTTCAAATGCTGAGACCCTCTGCAGATGGAGACCAAGCAGATTCACCTCCCCGCTGCGTTATCAGCCATTGACAGGGAGGAGCTGAACTGCTGCCTGGGAGCTGCCTTCTTCACATGCAGCACTTGATCAGGAATTGCCCTATTCACATGCAGCACGTAATTGTTAGCTGCCCTATTCACATGCAGCAGCTGATTGAGCAGCTGAAGCCGGCTGAGCAGTCCAGAGAAGGCTCAGGTGGGGAGGCCTTAAAGGAGGGTGGCCTAAGCCTGTGGGGACTGTTCACAGGGGGCTCCATTCTGGGGGAGCACCAGAAAGCCCCACCACTAGCCACAGCACGGCCCCCAGGGCTTTCCCTACTGCCGGTCCTGACACAGGCAGGGGGTGTTTCCCCCAGGAGGGTGGGGTAGTGTTTTTTCTTCCACCTGCCCCAGTGCTGCTAAATTCTGGCAGGCAGGGGATGTTTTCTCCTCTGCCCGCCCCACTCAGCCAAATTCAAGTGGGCAGGTGGGTGGGGGTTGTTTCGCCTTCTGCCAACCCTGTGATGGCTAAATTCGGGTGGGCGGCGAGTGTTTTCCCCTATGCCAGCCCCACCACAGCCAAATTTGAGTGGGCAGGCAGGTGGGGGGGTGTTTAACCCTCTGCCAACCCCAGCGTGGCCAGATTTGAGCAGGTGGTGGAGAGGGTGTTTCCCCCACCACTGGTCCTAGCGCTGCCCCCAGGGCCAGGCAGGGGGCTGCTTATTTACGGTCCTGTGGAGGGCTCTGACCAACCTGTTTGCGGCCCGTCCTGGGATGTGGCTGCTCTCCTCCCCTCCTGGCTTGGAGATACATGCAGCCCCCTCTTTTTAAAACAAAAAAACCAAAAATCTTCTAAAACAGTTTAATTTTATTTAAAAAACTAAAACCTTTTTAAAAATTTAAGTTCAATTAAATTTAATTCAATTTTAATAAATCAAACTGAAATTATTGTATTTCAATTAACATCGATTTTAATTCAATAAATTAAATTTTAATTTAATTTTAATTAAATTAACCGGTGGTCCTTCAGGGTTTGAAAAAGTATATTTCTTGCCCTCAGACCAAAAAAGATTGGGAACCACTGATTTATAATGTGAAATTTTAAGTCTGTTTGTTTACTCTTTGTCTTTTTGATGATTTTGCCATCTTGAATGGAAGCAATTCTAAAAGGAAATGTGTGTTTTGGCTTTGGAAAGACTGTCAAAATTAGCACAGACTTCATGTTACAGTTTCAAAAAAGTTAATAAATTGACTTTAATTAGCATACTATATTACTCTTCATTTTGTACTGTACTTCCGCATCATTGTATGAAAAGGTTTCAGTGGTGCAGCCCTCGGAGCAATAGCCTAGACCTCCTGCGGCCCTCGAGGTGATTTGAGTTTGAGACCCCATGGCTAAACAAACAGGGAGTTTTGTGGCACTTTTGAAGAGGCCATTACAGATGAAACCCTCCCATCTCTGCATGCACCCAGAGCACAGACAATGCTGCCACCCAGCTCTCGGTGCCCAGCACGATACACTTCGAGCGCTGAGCAGTTCCTGAGACATTGACCACGGCCAGCAGCTGCCAGTCTCAGGGCAGGGTCTGCCCCGCTGGATGCCAGGCGAGGAGCCGTACTGGGAAGGCTGCTTGGGGGAGCAACCCAGAGAGTTAGGGGTGCTGACTGTTACCCCAATGGACCTAGGAACGAGGTAATATGGAGACGAGAGTGTGGCAGACCCTCTGGCACCTGCCGATGTCTGAGAGGCTCAGCACAAGCTCCCAGTCACAGGCCCCCTCTCTCTCCTTCCCTTACACAGCTGCACTGGCGGTAACCTGCATGGGGACTGCAAAGGAGAGGAAGGGCCAGTTCCGCAATGACCGCCTTCAGCCTTTCCCTGGTTCTTGATCACAGAGAGGCTAAGAACTGTGCTGAATTCCTTACTCTGCCAGCCGGCCATCCTCCCGGCCACCCCGCCTGTGTGCAGCTTCCCTGTGGGAAACAAAGGCCCTGAAGGGGGGATGCACCTTGAACACATGCTCCGAATTCAGCACATCCAGGAGCTCAACATGTGTGCGCGGGCGGCTGGAGATGGAGCCTAGTATCTCACTGGAGTGGGTTGGAAGTGCATTAGGAGAATGTGTCAGAAGCTGGCAACAACTGTTCCTTGGGTCACATTTTCCATGGTGTGAGGTAGAAATACAAACTAGTGAGACCAGGTAAAGCTTCCTAGCAAAGAACGGCAGCAACTTCCTGAATTTCTGGAAGGCCAGCTCAGCCCGGGTCCCTACGCCTCCTCCGTCTCCTTCAAGTGGGCTGCTCTGTCTGGGCCCAAAGCTTCCTGGTCACTATGGGACGTTTAGCACTATCTGTCATGGTTATTTCTACAGGCCAAAGTTGAACAACCGTCTTTGGTTTTGGGACCCCAAGATGTTGCACCCAAAATGGAGGCAGCCAAAACCAGAGATCAGTTTTGAAAATCGCCCATACTGCGATGGTCTCCACTAGAAATACTTTCAAGGGTGGGGTGGAGGGGCAAGGCCACTTCTGGCCAAGTTTACAAAAGTTAAAAGACCAATAGGCACCTCACCCACCCGACAGCTCAGGCCTCCCTCCCCTGGCAAAGCGAGAATCTCTGTTAGTTGTCAAGTGCCTGTGACCCCAGGAGCCCACATCATATTTTACCAGACCAGGGTAGCAGTGCACACCAGCCAGGGTGTGATCTGCTATTCTGTTCCACAAGCTGGCGTTGTCATTAGCAATCATAACTCAGTGTCTCTCAAAGAGAGGGGGCCAAGGCTAGCGAGCAGGAAATTGTGCCTTGTCAGAGGTGTGGCTATTAGAGCAAACTAGATCTGACACTCTCAGCAATGACCTTTGGCAGGTTGAACGGATGCTCCTGAGTTGGCATTTCACATTGTTTTATAGGGTAAGGCGCATCCTCCACATTTCTTCAAACGCCTCTCCACGGCATTCCAAACTTGTTGTTACCTACGCACAGCAGCTATTACCATAATTCACGCCATAAATCACAACCATTTGCTTTAACAGTGCCCTTTATGTTGCACAACAAGGACCAGACTTTTAACAGAGGCAACTGAAACCTCCCTGATGAGTGCTATAAACAAAGAATTAAAATAACTCAACTGATACCCTGTAATGTGAGAGGAGGGACACTGCTGAGTGTATACTGCTACTGTGTGCCATACTCAGGCCATTTCCTTCTCCTGGCACCCCCCAGAGGTGATCAGCCTTGCTTGGTAGATCTTGAGTGGCTTGGGCCTCCATCCTTGTCATATGATCAAAACGGACCCCTTCTGCAGTAGGAAAGAGCCTACCAAAACTGTCGGCCTGCCCTCACCAGGGTCTTCCTCTCTGTCTCTGCACTCTTTCAATTCAGCATTTTGCTTAGGCTCCCAAACAAGCTGTGTCCCGTTCTCAGGATTGACACCACTTTGCTGGTGCCTGGGAAGGAGCCCACAGGTGCCCAAAGCTCCTGGCTCCAAACCTGGCCCCTGTCCACCCCAGGCAGGACTCCTCACTGCAGTCAGTTGCTGTTAGCTCCCTAGGTCTCATCCCATCTGGCCTCTTTGGCTTCATCCCTTAGCTCAGCACTGAAGTGCTCCAGGCCTCATTCCCCCCACGTAAGCAAATGCAGCCAAACTATTGCCAGAGTCCCAGAGAGAAGAGCCATGCTGCACACTTTCATCAACCCATAGGGTTGGAAGGGACCTCACGAGGTCATCTCATCCAACACCCTGCCAAAACCAGGACCACTCCCACTAACTCAATTTCCCTCTGATCCTGGCCGGAAATGAATGGCTAAGGCCGTGCAGCCACTTTTATACGCACCTGCTGGCTTCTGATTGGCTACTTCAACGAGGCCTCCCTAGGACCGACTTTTGTTGCGCCGTTCCCGGGCAGGATCTAGGACGGGGTCTCAAACTCAAATCACCACAAGGGCCGCATGAGGACTAGCACGTTAGCCTGAGGTCTGTACCACTAAAACCTTTTCATATAACAAAATTGCAAATATCAATAAAAATAGCGTCGTTGTGGGCGGCAGGAAATAGCTTTAGGGACCACATGCGGCCCACGGGCCGTGTGTTTGAGACCCCTGATCGAGGCGGAGCACAGGGCCTCCAGCAGGGCACATAAAGACCCAGTACACCCCCCTGCACTCCCCCACTGTGCATGGATGCCACCACTTGCAATGTATTGGCTACAGATCCAAGCCCTGCTTATCATGTAGATGTTAATTCTGGGAACAGAGTTGGAAGGCTTTTGTGCTGGGAAACTGAGCCATCTCTAAGGGACTTGTAACGAACGCTCTGCTCTTAGGAACAGCTGTCACCAGTCACCAGAAAGAAAGTCAGAGCTGTATCTGTCCTGCAGGTTACCATGTCGCTGGGCTGAAAACAAGCACAAACAATCCACCCTGGGCTCAGTCCCTGGTCTAGCCACCTCAGCCAAGCCTCTGGGGATGAGTGACTGCTTTCTCAGGCAGTCAGAGTCAGGGGCCTAGCAGCAGAATAACATTAAACTCATGCCAAAAAGTAGCTATGAATGTCACTGTCCACTCAGACTTCTGAACTGAGGGAGGTTTCAGGAAAAAGTCCTGCAAAAGGTTACATTCAAGGCCTTGCTGAGGAACCTGGACATTTGTTTGTGAGCAAGGCTGAAATGTCAGTGCAGGTCCCAGTGGTGTAACAAACTGATGGTGAGGGTCGGTAGCTATTCATTGCTGCAGTTGCAAGGGGCGATGGAGAGCTGAATGGCTTTGCCAGGCTTTACACAACACAAGGCCCGACACCAAAGGCCTAAAGAGAGACATCTCAGCACTAGGAGTGATGCACCAACCAAGCCCAACAACACAGCAGAGACAACACGGGCTGTCCAAGAAACCTTAGTTTCACCCATGGACAAACACAGCCCAGGGACACGAGTGTGAGGTCAGACCAACTGCCCACAAGACTCCCATCAAGGGGCTGTCTTGTCTCCTGCAACCTGTGTGTAGAGGGGACCCTCTGCCACGGCCTGGGTGGGAGACGCCAGCCGCCTGGGACAGCACACCCATCTGCAGCACCGCTGGAATTGTCCATGGGGCAGGATAGAGACCAGGCTCTCTCCACAGCATCATTCCAGCTGCAGAAAGTTTTCTGGGGGCCCATCCACAGCTCAGCATGGGAATGAGTAGCCTCTGGAGCTCCCAGACATTTGCAACACAACTCCTGGAGCCATCCCGCCAAGGGGCAGTAGACACGAGCCTCCACAAAGATGGCCACAGAAGTCTCCCCTAGGACAGGGGGTTAGAAAAGGACCTAGCGCACCTTGGGGCGAGGTGTATGAAGAAGAGCAGCTATTAATTTGCTTTTATTTGCTCATTGACCCCTGGATGTGGAGATCTTTGGATTAGAAGTCAATAGTGGGATGAAACACCGACCCCAGCCCCTGCAGGCAGTGCCACTCTCTGGGCACCTCATAAGCTGCTGGTTCTATTCACACCCCCTCTGATGATGCAAGATGCAGCACTGCAGCCCCCCCCCCAGTCCAACTCCCGAGAGGATGCCACCATATTACCAGGGCTAGAAAACCACCATCCTGTGTTCAGAGTGTTGGTGGGCTGCTCTAGCCTTTGGGTAAGTCCCTGAGGTGAGCCTTGGTCAGTTGCTAAGAGTTAGCATTACCCTCGCAACAAGTACACAATTCAGGGCAGCCCCAGGGGAGGTTAATCATTAAATAGCCACATTCTCAGGGGATGAGCGAGACCTGGCTGGCTGCCTGGGGAAAGGTTATTAGGTTATTGCAACAAGGCAACGGGGAAAAACCCCCTTGGTGCAAGAGTAGTGACTCCAGGTTACGCGTTGGCAAGCATGTCCCTATTCTGTACCAGTCACAAGTGCCAAAAAGACTTGACCAAGTGTTTGCTTGGTTTTTGGGTGTCTCTCTCCCAATTGTAGGGCCCCAGGGTTAGCTGGGCAGAGAACAAGAGCAGCTCCATTGGCAACAGTGCGCTGGGATTTATTGTTTGGAATATGGCAGCATCTGCAGCCGTCAGGGCACTACAGCACTGGGCACTGCACAAACACAAGGCCAGGCAGGCCCTGCCCCAAAGAGGTCACGGTACAAGTGTGGTCTGGATAAAGTATGGGGGGAAGGAACATGTGTCTATGTCCAGTTTACAGGAAGCTGAAGCACAGAGTGATATTAAATAATGTACTCTAAGTCACACTGACAGTCAGACCTGAACCCCAATTCACCTTTCCACAGGTCCACCCTTCCCTCCATGACGGAGTACTCATCTCTTGCTCTAACAGGTGCTATGGGCTTTAATGCAGCAGAGAGAACGGCACCTGCTCTGAGCGGCTGACAGTGCAAGTGTGCTGTGATGCAATACGTGGGATAACCATCATTTGGGTGAGGACTGGGAAAGCAAAGGGTCACAGCAATAAAATCATCAGCAGTTCAGACCAGTCATGTGGACAGCAGCCTGGCAAATGATGAATTACTTTGCATTGTTAATGACAACACCCTTCTTATGGGCATGAAGGAAGAGAGATTTAAGGAGAGAGAGAGAGCGTATGGGACGATTCTTAGGTGCACCGTGTTAAACTTCTGTAACAGGTAGATTTCCCTGCCTCTTCTAGAGTACGCCCTCTGTGCAGCAGCATATCTTCCAGAAACCACCAAGATCCGGGCGAAAGCATGTTCTGTGCCTTTGGAAGGGACCAGCTTGTACCAAGTGTCAGGGATTCAAATTTTAAAAAACCCTAGAGCAAGATCCCCCTGAAATCTTTTATGCCCATTCCCACTTGCTGGTTCCCCAGTTCTGACGTGGAGCCCATCCTTACTGTATATATGTGCCTCCCATAATGAACTAACTCAGGAAAGAGTCCTCTAATGCAGTGGTTTTCAAACTTAGGGTCGGGACCCAGTACTGGGTCATGGACACTCAAGCACAGGGTTGTGGCATCCCTTGCTGTTGCCACCAAAAGATTGGAGTGCATTGCTCAAGATCAAACTGTTGGGTCATGGGCATAAGTGATTTTTTTCAACTGGGTCCCAAGGAAAAAGGTTTGAAAACCACTGCTCTAGGGGAACTAGGCTGCTATCTCCAATTTGAAAGAAATGGAAATATTGTTGTAAGGTATGAACTCGTATGGGCACAGGCTGTCTGTTTTGTGGCCGGTACAGCATCGAGTCCAGCATCAGAACCAAACAGACAACGTATTGTAATGACAATTTGCAAATGTGGCTAAGACATTTAAGACATTACAGGCCAGGATGTTCATGGAGTAGGAAATTCTGCTAATGTTGCTGATGCAGTATCTAAGTACACAATGTACACCACCATCTCTTTCTATATAGCAAGATCATAGGCTCTAGATGCTAAACTCTTGAACTGCAAGGTGATCTGGAATTATTTCCCTCTCTGGGTCAGTAAATGTTTAACCTGAAGATAAAGTGCAATATTAAACCCTGCCACCTTTCAAAGCAAACTTTCACGTTATCGTCATCTGCAGGGAGAGCTGAGTGGAGAGGAGATATGACTCCAAATGGGTGCTTTTGCTTTGGGCCACACCTAAAGGGAATCTAGCTAAACTCTCCAGTGACATGGACTTGCCCCTCTGATGTCAACTGATCAAAGAGAAGGAGGTAAAGCCCCACATTTTGGGCCCAGTGCCCTGCAGCCACAGACGTGCTTAGAAGCCTGGCCCATGGGCTTTAAAATAGTTCAGTGCAAGACTCACCGATTGTCACTAGAGATCTCTGAGCTCCGTCTAAGTGATATCTGAGTCCAGCTGAGAAACACCCTTCTAAAGCGGCTCATTTCAGAGAGGAACGCTGAGCTGGGAACAAGGCTGGCAGGCCACAAGCCTGGAGGCAGGAGGGATGAGGGTCCCTCTCGCTGAGGGACAGGGTGTGGGTTACCAACACCATTCTGTGTTTTTCCAGACTCATTCTAGGGCCCTGATATCAGAGCTCCTGGACTGGCACTTTCTCCGTTCAGAGGCAGCGAGGACACCAGACTTCTCACTGTGCTATGCACCAGGCAGTGAGCCACTGGCCTGGCTCCCAATACCCCAGAGACTGCAAAGGCAGAAAACACCCTGAGGGTTTTACGGTGAGGGACAAAGGCTGAGTCAATGCCACTCCACCCCTCAAGAGCACCAGCTCCCACCCTGTCCTGGTTCCTCCTTTCCTTCCTCTCCCACCACCCTGGCAATCCCCTGCTCTGACAAGCAACATGAGCCTCAATCACTCTGCTTCCTTTTTCCCAGCTCACAGACCTGGCAAGGAAGTTGTTCCTGTTCACGCTTCCAACGCAGCATTCACTAGTGACCCCAATGTGATCTGTAAGACACTGGCCAGACACAAGATGACTAAGCCCCTCGGAATGACCAGTGTCCGAAGAGTCAGCTACCCGTAACGCAACACCTGCTTGGCACACAGGGTGAGTTTTGCACTTGGTTATTTTCCTGGCATTGATAGGTCAAGGGCAAATTCTGCTCTCCTTTATGTCACTAACTCTGGAGTAACTCTGTGGAATCAATGCCACTCCAGATTTACACTGATGTAACCGAGACCATGACTTACCTCTTATTTCCCTCCATTCTCCAGATACTGCCCCCACAACCCAAGGCGCACAGCTCTCCCAGACTCTCTGTCCCTCAAAGCTGAACCCTGTAATCACTATTCTCCGCTGTAATCCGATTGTGACACACTTTGTAGAAGCTCCAAATGGGCAGTCGTGTTAGTCTACTTCAGCAAAACAATAAGCTTAGCATCTTCAAGCGTCTGACGAAGTGGGATTTTCTCCCACAAAAGGTCATGGGATAAATAAATTTGTTTGTCTTTTAAGTGCTACAGGACTCCTTGTTTGTTTTGTATTTCTTGGGAAGTATTACAAAAATCTTGATTTGCTTAACATTAGTATCGGGTGGGATGATATGTGTTATCATGTGGGAGTTTCGCAATATGTGTTACTGAAATATGTTGCGAGGCTGGGAGACGCCCACTGCCAACCCTGCCCAGACAAATGCTGTGGCCCGTTAAAGGGAATCAACTCTCCCAACCGCACTTGAGGCTTTCCAGGGACAGCAGGTAGGCACTGGAGGCTGTCTGGCCAGTGGGGCTGCTTGACCCCCATGCGACAGCCAAGCTCTTTCTAGCAAGCCAGAGGAAGGTATAAAAAGAGAGATGGTGACATCATCACTTGGCCTCTGCTTCCCACCCCATCTCAACACCTGGAGAGCACATCTGGAAGACAAAGGCTATGTCTACATCTAAAAATTTAGTTTGGACTTGCAAATCCGAACTAAATAAGTCCAAGGTTACTCCGAACTAGCCCTTTAGTTTGAATGAACTTTTTAGTTCGAACTAGAACTCATGGTTAGTTCAAAATAATGGCTTAGTTCAAAATTTTTTAGTTTGAACTACCCATTATTTTGCTTCTTGGCCATGCTTAGTTCAAACTAAGCCGGCTACTCTGAACCAACCAAGGAGTCTAACTAGTTCAGACTAACCTTTGCCTAGTCCGAACTAAGAAATTTCTTAGTTCAGACTAGCCACTTGCTAGTGTGGCCATGGATCAAATTAATCTGAACTAAGCTTATATGGTCTGGACTAATTAGCAGTGTAGACATAGCCAAAGAGTGTGAACTGGAAGAGGTTTGGTCCCAGGCTGGGATGAAATGTCAGCCTCCATAAGGAGGGACTTTAACCTGCTTACACCACCTGTCAGGGTGAGACATTGTTTTTTCAACTCTTGCTTAGACTAAACATTTAGGATTTAGCACACATCTTTACTTTTATTTTCTTAAGGTAACGATCTCTGACCTTTCTGCCTAGCACCCAGAATCACTTAAAATCTCTTTTTCTGTAGTTAATAAATCTGGTTTCTGTTCTACCTAGAACAGTGTGGTTTGGCTGAAGTGCTTGGGAAATCTCCAATCAGGTTAGCAAGGGCTGTTGCAACTACTCTTTTGTCAGTGTGGCAAACTAGATAACGAGCTTATGCTGGCCAGGCTTCTGACTGTGAAAGATGGTCCAGGTCTGGGGTGCAAGGCTTGGAAGCTGGTGGGAATTGGGTGGAGCCTCTTTGTTGATGGTTCCTGGGGGCTGAGCAATCATTCATACACACAAGTGGAGGTGTCCCTGCCTGTGGATGTCTGTGCAAGTGCAGTGCTATCAGAGGTATGTAGCTTGATGTCAGCATCATGGTGTGAGAGGCAGCCCTGGTTGGTGCATTTGGAGGACTCAAGGTTCCCACAGTCCAGTTGCATCCCCAAGGACCCTGTCACACTCACCCTTTGCCTTTCCTTCTAGTACTGCGATTCCTTTCTACCTAAATGGCATTTCTGTCTGCTCCACCCCTGTTACCATCAAGTTCCAGCTACCCAGGAATAGATTCCCCCCAAAGCGTTTTGTGCAATTGTTCAAAATGGTATCAGATGTAGAACTCTTGTTTCATAAAGGTTAGTTTAAAGCCATAGAGCCATGTGTCCCTTGTTTGTGTAAGTAACCCCAAAGAACAAATTCTCATTCAGAGTATGCTTTTGCCTCTACATTAGTTACTATTTAGCAGGACAGCAGGGACATGTAAAAGAAAACTCCAGCCATTTTACATGAGCTGCAGCTCATAAGACAAGGCATGCATCTAATGAGGAAGAAATCATGAAATGGTTTTCACCCTAATGGGATGAATTCTGATCCCACTTACACCAGTGTGAGCCCTGAAGCAACCACCTTGCTGAGAAGAGACACCATCTGTGAAGTCAGTTTTCCAAGAGTCCAAGTGAGAGACACTGACAAAGTCACCTTCCTTCTTTGATACTCTGGTTCACCAGTTCTGCATCTTCTAAACAGGGATCTAAAACACGCATCCCACGGGCTGCATGCAGCACGCAGAGCTGCCTCCTGTGCCCCCTGATAACCCCCAGAATCCTGGGGCTCCCACCTTTCCAACCTTGGAGGTTTCAAATGCTGAGCCTCTCTGCAGATGGAGACCAAGCAGCTTCACCTCCCCGCTGCGTTATCAGCCACTGACAGGGAGGAGCTGAACTGCTGCCTGAGAGCTGCCCTCTTCACATGCAGCAGCTGAAGCCGGCTGAGCAGTCCAGAGAAGGCTCAGGTGGCGGGGGTGGAGGGTGGCCTTAAAGGAAGGTGGCCTGAGCCTGTGGGGACTGTTCACAGGGGGCTCCATTCTGGGGGAGCACCAGAAAGCCCCACCACTAGCCACAGCACGGCCCCCAGGGCTTTCCCTACTGCCGGTCCTGACACAGGCAGGGGGTGTTTCCCCCAGGAGGGTGGGGTAGTGTTTTTTCTTCCACCTGCCCCAGTGCTGCTAAATTCTGGCAGGCAGGGGATGTTTTCTCCTCTGCCGGCCCCACTCAGCCAAATTCAAGTGGGCAGGTGGGTGGGGGTTGTTTCGCCTTCTGCCAACCCCGGAGTGGCTAAATTCAAGTGGGTGGGGAGTGTTTTCCCCTATGCCAGCCCCACCACAGCCAAATTCGAGTGGGCAGGCGGGCAGGGGGGTGTTTCCCCCTCTGCCAACCCCAGTGTGGCCAGATTTGAGCAGGTGGTGGAGAGGGTGTTTCCCCCACCACTGGTCCTAGCGCTGCCCCCAGGGCCAGGCAGGAGGCTACTTATTTATGCTCCTGTGGAGGGCTCTGACCAACCTGTTTGCAGCCTGTCCTGGGATGTGGCTGCTCTCCTCTCCTGGCTTGGAGATACATGCAGCCCCCTCTTTTTAAACAAAAAACCAAAAATCTTCTAAAACAATTTAATTTTATTTAAAAAACTAAAACCTTTTTAAAAATTTAAGTTCAATTAAATTTAATTCAATTTTAATAAATCAAACAAATTAATTTATTTCAATTAAAATCAATTTTAATTCAATAAATTAAATTTTAATTTAATTTTAATTAAATTAACTGGTGGTCCTTCAGGGTTTGAAAAAGTATATTTCTTGCCCTCAGACCAAAAAAGATTGGGAACCACTGATTTATAATGTAATTTTAAGTCTGTTTGTTTACTCTTTGTCTTTTTGATGATTTTGCCATCTTGAATGGAAGCAATTCTAAAAGGAAACATGTGTTTTGGCTTTGGAAAGACTGTCAAAATTAACACAGACTTCATGTTACAGTTTCAAAAAAGTTAATAAATTGACTTTAATTAGCATACTATATTACTCTTCATTTTGTACTGTACTTCCGCATCATTGTATGAAAAGGTTTCAGTGGTGCGGCTCTTGGGCCAATATCCTAGTCCTCATGCGGCCCTTGAGATGATCTGAGTCTGAGACCCCTGTTCTAAAGAAATCCCATCACCCATAGTGACACTAGGGAGCTTTGCCTTCGTCAGAGCTGCAGGATTTGAATGTTAGGGCTAAATTCCATTCTCCTTTACATTGGTGCAATCTGGGGTAACTCCTCATTTCCAACAAATGGCGTTGAGCCACCAACAATATCCAGAGTTGTGCTGGTTAAAGCTCATGCACACTTTGGAAGGGTATCAGACATCACGTTGAACAGCCGGCCTAACTCTTAGGGATTAGGATGAAGCTTTCTTGGTGGTAGATCATCCCATAGATGCCTGTTATGGGGTTACTTGCACCTTCTTCTAGACCAATTTGGACTGGCCCTTCTTCTCACTGGACTAGATGGACCCCCAGGCATGTTCCAGTCTGGTATCCCTATATTCTATGTTCATCGACTTCAGCAGCTACAGCAGCAACAGTAAAGGGAAAATCAAACCCATATAGCTCGTTTTCCTAGTAAAAGTAAACATGCTTTAGTCTCTTGAAAGTTTTTGTTTCTCTTTTTATTTCCCATAGAGATGGTAAGAATCACTGAGCTGAACCAAGCATGAATAAAAACAGCAAGCTGTAAAGAAAGAAATCCAACTTATTGTGAAGAGCTGCACATTAACTAACTGGAAACTATTAGACCTCTTCTGAACTGCAGGACTAAATGTGGGAACAATCATGTTTGCATATACGTCAGGGAGAAAGTAAAAAACTGGCTGCGCTCTTTGAGTGTCCATTTTCTGTATAAACCCTTTAACATGTGGAAATAAGTGATCTTTCCCTCTTAACTATGCTCCTTTAGAGCCAGCAAGGTCTGATCTGTCCTTCGACATTGTGCCAAGCACAAGAAGAAAGAAAAAGTCTGAATACTGTCCCTCTGAAGTCCAGACATTGGACTGGGAGATGCCTCATTATGGTTCAGAGAACAGAGTCTTTCTGAAAGCTCAAAGCATAAGCAGCCGTCCATCTGGCTAGCAGTGCAGGTTCCCCAAGGGACGGTGGGATCCCAGACTCATTGGGTGACCATATTTCATGTTCCCAAAGAGAGGGCGTTGCTGGGGGAAGGAGCTAGAGGGGGGTACCACTGAAGGCAGGGGGTGAGGGGTACCTGCGGCAGGCACTCCCTGCAGGTGGGGGGCAGCGTTTCTCCCCCTCACAGCATCAAGGCATCAGGCACAAGCCCAGGATGCAGCGGCTGCCTGGCAGTCAGCATCTCCCCTCTGGATGCCACACCCCAATGTCAGCAGCATCTTGCAGGCATGGCTTGCAAGGGGATAGACCAATCAGTTGCAAATGCAGGGGAGGGACACACTGGGAAGCAGACCAATTGGGGGTCTTTCTGAGTGGTGGCGTGTCTCCTCTGCAGAAGCCCCGCACATTGCCTGTTATTTAAAAACGCCACCCAGACAGAGAAAATAGGCTCGCAAAAGAAGCTGTGTCCAGGGAAACCCAGATGTTTGATGACCTACACAAAGAGGCCCCTGGTATAAAAATCGTGATGTCAAAGCCAAGCTGGAAGAAAAGGCCCTGACATGGAAGAGCCCTTCCCTGGCAGAGATCACAGAATCTCCCAGGAAGAGACTGAGGGACATGTTCCTTCACTCAAATGCGCAGAGCCCAGCCGTGCTGCGCAGGTGAGGGGGAACAGCAGCACTCATGCAAAAATAAATCCTTCAGAGGAACAGTTATGGTCTTCCAAGATGCAGGAGAGGGTGCAAAACTTGAACTCTTTTTTCACAGTAAAACGCAAACAGCTCCAGGACTACCCAACCAGTTATTCCCATTCAATTATTCACATGAAGGCAGACAACTAAATACTGACAAATTTTATAAGTGATTGTTTACAAACACAAGAAGTCTAAATATTAAGATGGGTGAACATCAATGTCTGTTATTAAATGAGGATATAGATATAATAGGCAACACAGAAGCTTGATAGAATGACAACCAGTGGGGAATGATAATACCAGGATACAAGATATATAGGAGGGACAGAGCTGGTCGCACAGGTGGACAAGTGGCACTGTGTGTGGGAGAAAGAAAAGAGTCAAATAAAAATCTTAAATGAATCATATTACTATAGATGCTCTATGGATAGAAGTTCCACACTTGAACAGAAAGAGTATAGCAGTAGAAATATACTACCAACCACATGACCAGGATGGTGAGAGAGACCATGAAATGCTCAAAGAGACGGGAGAGGCTACAAGACCAGGAAACTCAACAACAATGCAAGATTTCAACTATCCCCATAGTGACCAGGAAAATATCACCTCAGGACAGGATGTAAAAGTAAAATGTCTAGACACAATACCTACTTCTTGGAGTAACTAGTCCTAGAACCCACAAAGGCATAGGCAATTCCTGATTTAGTCCTAAATGAAGTAGGGCTTCTGGTCCAAGAGGTGAATGCAGCTGAACAGCTTGGCAATAGAAACAATAATGTAATCAAATTTAACATTTTTGGAGGAGATCGGAGAGAGAGAAATACCAAAGAAACTCGCCACAGTTGTATTTAGCCTCAAAAAGGAAAACTACACAAAAATGAGGAAGCTAGTTAAATGGAAATTAAAAGGAACAGTCACAACAATGAAATCCCTACAAGCTATATTGAAATTGGCACACCAACAAAAAAGGCTCAGACTAAATGTATACCTCATATTAAAAACATATTAAAATGACCAAAACCAGCACCACGGCTAAAAACAGAGTGAAAGAGACCGTTAGAGGCTAAAATACATCTTTTAAAAATTGGAAGGAAATCCTACTTAGGAAAAGAGAATGGACCATGAACTCTGGCAAGTCCACTAAGAAGGTGTAATTAGGCCGGCCAAAAAAGATTTGATGAGCAACTAGCAAAAGGCACCAAAACTAGCAGCAATTTTTTTTAAAGTACATCTGGGTGATGAAGGTGCTAAAGAAGCACTCAGGAAACATAAGGCTATTGTGGAGAAGCTAAAAGAATTCTTTGCATTGTTCTTCGCTGCAGGGGAGGAGAGAGACTCTCACGCCCAAGTCATTCTTTGTACATGACAGCTCTGAGGAACTGTCCCAGACTGAGGTGTCAAAACAGGAGATTTGGGGAAAAATGATAAATTGAACAGTAATAACTCACCAAGACTAAACAGTATCCACCCAAGAATTCTGAAGGAACTCTGATATGAAACTTCAGAATTATGAATTGTGGAATGCAATCTACCACTTTAATCAACCTCTGTACCAGGCTGGTGGGTAGCTAATGTAACACCAGTTTCTAAAGAAACCACCAGAAGCACACCTGGAAATTGCTGCTTGGTAAGTCTAACTTCAGTGTCAGGCACATTGGTCAAAACTACAGTAAAGAACAGACTTATTGTTGAGAAAGAGTCAACATGGCTTTTGATAGAAGAAACCGTGCCTCACTGGTCTACTAGAATGCTCTGACAGGATCAGCAAATATTTGGATAAGGATGACTCACTGGTCCATAGTGTACTTGGACTTTGAGGAACCCTTTGACAACAAACCTCACCAAAGGCTCTTAAGCAAAATAAGTAGTCATGGGATAAGAGAGAAGGTTCTCTCATGCATCTGGAACTGATTAAAAAGACAGGAAACAAGAGGAAGGAATGAAGGGTCAGTTTCCACAGTAGAAAGGAGTAAATAATAGGGTCCTCCAAAGACTCTTGTGGGATCAATGCTGTTCCACATATTAATAAATGATCTGGGAAAGGGAGAAAACAGTGAGGTTGTAAAGGTTGTGAACAATATAAAAGTATTCAAGATAGTTAAATTCAGATTAGACTGTGGAGAACGACAAAGAGATCTTACAAAACGGAGCAACTGGGCAACAAAATGGCAGATGAAATTCAGCATTGATAAGCACAAAATAATTCACTTTGGGAAACGTGATTTCAACCATACAAACAAATTATGGTATCTAAATTGGCTGTTACCGCTCAAGAAAGAGTCAACATGGATGGCGCTCTGAAAACATCTGCTCAGTATGCAGCCGCAGCCAAAAAAAGCTAAGAGAATGTTAGGAACCATTAGGAAAAGACTAGATAACCAGACAGAAAATACCATAACAACACTATATAAAATCATGGGACACCCACACCTGGAATAATACAGGAAGTTCCAATTGCCCCATTTAAAAAAAAATGTGGTAAAGGTACCAAGAAGGCCAACTAAAATGATAATGCTTATGAAATAGCTTCCATATGAAGACAGATTAAAAGGTTTGGGACTGTTCAGCTTGGAAAAGAGGCAAGATATAATAGAGCCCTATGGAAAAACTGAATAAGGAAGAGTTATTTCCCCTGTCACATATCACATGAACCAGGAGTCACCCAGTGAAATTAAAGGACAGCTGATTTGTGTTACGAAAGGAGGCATTTTCTCTTGCCTTTCCAGGCACTGTTTGCTCCATCTCCAGGGGTATACATGTATAAGAACGGCCATGCTGGCTCATGTCAATGATCCCTCTAGTGCAGTATCCTGTCTTCTGAAAGTGGCCAGTGCTAGCAGCTTCCGAGAGAATGAAGTGAACAGGGCCATTACTGATTCCATATCACCATCAAAAGGCTGCAATCAAGTCTTCACCTCAGTAGTAAAGACCTACATAGCTCTCATCATCATACAAATTTGACAGCTGGCTTCCGGTCCGAGCCTTTAATATTAATTTGGAAAAGGTTCCAGGTGGCGTGGAAATCATTAAGATGCTTAAACAGTCCTGGAACCAAATAGCTGTATTTGATCAGTGAACTGGGAAGACAAGGAGGTTAAAACCTGCCTGTCTTCATGATGCTAACTTTGTGAGCAAACGGTTAATGGCTCAGGATCAGAGGGAAGACTGAGCATCTGAATCTACAGAGCAGGACGGCTGTGACTGCAAGGGGAAGCAGACCAGCCCTAACACCTAGGTGTTTTGGAAATACCTTGTAGTCTCTTCATGGACTCAGATATATCTGAGGCCACGTGGTGTGAGAGTTGGGGAACTGGACCCTGTTTGTGAGATGTTAGTTTGGATATTTGGTATATCTTTGAGACAGAGCCCAAACTTGAAATCGGTCATAGTTGGAAATCTGGAAATGACTAAGCATGCTTGTGCATTTCTTAATGAAATTTACACAGACCCAGTGCTGTTAGCAAGGGAGATGCCCCTAATCAGATCCAAAAGAAGTTAACCAGTTTCTGGGGCAGAGCAGACAGCCAAGAAGGACCGGGTGGCTGCTGAGCTGCTTCTCTCTCTGCCTGTTTGTCCCTGCTGCTTACAACTTTCTCTGCCTGTTAGGCAGCTTGGATTTAAACTAGCAAATCCTTCTTTATATCTCCCCCAGCTAGTCCTCTTTTCTAGCCTCTGCTTCTCTAGGCTCTAACGGCTGTACCAAGCTACACCGCATTTTTTTTCACTTTTCCATTTTCTTCTCTTTCCTCAGCTAGGCTCTTTTACAGGGTATGTTTTCCTCACTGGAGCTTCTGGTTGATTTTTGTCTGATGGACTTTGCTTTGTACAATCAGGACAGCTTTTTTGTCTTTTGCCTCACTTTTTTTGCCTTTTTCCTCTCTCCCCCCAGAGTCTCCTCTCTTCTAGCCTCTGCTTCTCTAGGCTCTTTTACAGAGTATGTTTTCCTCACTGGTGCCTCTGGTTGATGGACTTTGCTATGTACAATCCAGACAGCTTTTTTGTCTTTCTCACTTTTTTTTTGCCTCTGTCCTCTCTTCCTCCAACTAGTCCTCTTTGCTTCTCTAGGCCCTAGCAGCTGTACCAGGCTACACCTTATTTTTTTCACTTTTCCATTTTCTTCCCCACAACTAGCCTTTGCTTCTCTCTAGCAGCTTATGGAATACCTTTTTGCACACTCCTTGATTCCAGCCGAATCCTCTTTACAGTTCTATCAAACTTAGCCTCTGTTTTTTTAAAAAAAAAGGCTGTCTTTTTTAGCTGCCTCCTGATTGGCTCAGCAAAAAGGAGGAGTTTGAGCCTCTGGCGCACCGCCCCCAGACTCCTGATTGGCTCAGCGAAGAGGAGGAGTTTGAGCCTATGGTGCGCCACCCCCAGACCAGTTCTCAGTTCCCTTCCAGCCACCGACCTGGTAACATCTCGTCTGCAGACTCTCTCCACCTTTACTCGTCTTTCCTCAGTTTCCCCATAATTTGTCACACTCTCTCTTGGCCTGGGGGCCAAATCCTGACTCATGTATCCAGCACAAGCACTACACAAGGACAAAAACACACTCTGAACAATTCTGATATCAAATTGGTATTAAAAATGGCTGCCAATTTTGATATCAAATTGATACCAAATTGATATAAAAATGGCCACCCATCTTGATATCAAATTGATATTAAATTGATATCAAATTAATATTAAAGGCTCAGACCGGAAACCAGCTGTCAAATTTGTATGGTGATGAGAGCTATGTAGGTCTTTACTACTCACCTCTATTTTCCTGCAGTATGTTTCATCAGATGTCTCAGAAGGTACAGTGCCACAGAGCTAACATTTGGGTGGGTTCTGTGTAAAAGGAGACAAGCCCAAAGTTTTCCACACCCATTCATTTCCCATGGTGTAGTTCAGGCTTTGCTGCTCTTCTGACGCTGGGCTGGAAAGTGCTAAGCAACTTTGCAAGATGCATGGCCTAAATGTGACTTTAAAGAGATGTTACAGGGAAATACAAAAGGCTGTGAGGGTAGAGTAGAGCTTGGATTATGCAAGTGTCTTGGTGGTAGTTATTTGACATTGTTTACTTGTATCTTGTTAGAGGTTAGCAACGTAGATAAACTGCTTTCCTGTTTATTACTGTTGTTCTGTAGAGTGAGATCAAAAGGGAATATTAACATCTAGCTGGACATTTGGTGTAGTAATATCGTGTGCCTGCGTGACTCTGTGAAGTTTAAGTAAACAGTCCGTCAATGCAGCTAATTACCGATGCATGCCTAGGAGGGGAAGGTTTACTTCAAAGGCCGATGTACAGCACTAGTCTCCACACAAAAAATATCTGTGGACTGTCTTGGTAGTTTAAAGGGCTACTGCTGACTCTGTTGTCTGAGGAAGGCGCCACGGAGCAAAGATCAAACTATCACTTACTTTCATCAAAGCCCACGAGGCCATTACTGGCAAGCTCCCACCTTGCTTGAACTGTATAGGAAGCTTCAGACCTAATCCTTTTTATCTCTAATCTGTCAGGCTTGCCAAGGAAAGTTTAGAGGGCAAGCTTTGGATCTCAGCACCAGCCTGGAACCACCCTGCTAGTTCTCATGTGAAAATTTAAACAAACTCTGTACATGGATGAACGGTTTACTCTTCATTACTCTGCAGTGGGTTTCTACCAAAACAGCTCTAAACAAGGACTGATGACCCCAAGCTGACTGGGTCATTTCAGAGACTTTGCCATTTAAAACTTTGCAACTGGGTTATCATCTCTACTTTGAAACTGGCTTATAATGTTATTTTTATCTGTGTATCTACATTGAGCATTTAACTGTTACTCTTTTGTTTTTTTCTACGAAATATTAGTTGAGTTAATAGACATTGCCTTTCAACAAGTATTTGGGTAAGATATAAACCCTGACCCATTTGGTAGCTTGTCCAATCCCTTGGGATCGGTAGAGCTTTTCTACATATGCTGGATAAAGGCTTCCAGTTATCCCCGTCATATCTGACTGACTGAGTGGTGGCCAAAGGCTTGGACAGTTTTAAGGAAATTGTGGTTTGGCTTCTAAATGACCAGTGAAGTGATCAGACACTGTTTGTTGCTAATGCGGCGCATCATACAGATTCATAGAAACTGGAAGGGACCCTGAGAGGTCATTGAGTCCAGTTCCCTGCACTCGTGGCAGAACCAAGCACCCTCTTAAACCATCCCTGACAGGGGCTTGTCTCACCTGCTCTTAAACACTTCCCATGATGGAGATTCTGCAACCCACCCAGGCAACTTATTCCAGTGATTAATCACCCATATGAAAGAAAATTCACCTGTATTTAGGGTTTTGCCTGCCCTGTTCTTTGTAGTTTGCCCTGTTTAAAGTATCTTAGCATGACTTGCCTGGAGGTCAGCTTCACAGCTCTGTTTAAATATAATCTTATTCTCTGGGACTCAGTTCCCAGCACCTCCCTGGGGGACAATCCTTGCAGTAAACTGAAAGGGGCTATAACTGAACTCCATGATCAGCTCCACACATGTAAGATGTGTTCCCAAGCATTCACGTAGGAATCAGGAGATGACGTACCAAACGCACATCCTATAAGTTGTTACAGGACCCTGGGACCTGCCTGGCACTGCCTTACCTTCCAATTTCTTCTTTCCAAACTTCAATCCAAATAGCGGCATCCCAAGAGTTCTGTCAGTGCAATTCCATGAGATTTCTGGAGAGAAAGAGAAGGTCATTTTTCATGGGGACTCCTCCTGCAGAAAGTGGCAGATTAATACATAGACAGTTCTGCAGCCTCCTGATGGAAATGCTCAGTTCCTAAGCAATACGACCAATGGCTGCAGTTCCTCAAGGGGCACTTTCCAATCACATATAATCTCAGGTTCCCACATCATCCTGCAAAAACACATTACTTGAGATGGGGCATTGGGAGACACCTGGCGCCTGATCCCATCCGGGGAACAGGTCAGGTGCGAGAAAGGGCACAAAGACTCTTTCTCCCTTCAGCCACCTCTGCTCACAGGCACTGCACTTAGGACAGTGACGTACAGTGACGGTAACCTCGCCGACGGGGACGGGCAGAGCTAGCTGGGCGCAGGGAGTGCACTGCGGGCTTTGTAGCTGCCCTACTCCTGCATGCACCTCTGCAGCAAGTGTGCAGTGTTCGGCGGGGTGGAAGCAGCCTGTGCTTCAAGGGCCAGCGAGCTGGGTGGTGACCCATCTGTGCAAGGCCAAATGCTCCTAACATGGCTGCCTAATGTTAGATCCCTGAATCCCTACTCAGGCGCTTGAAGTGGCCTTGTTTTCAGAGGGTCAGCTGAGCACCAACATTACCATGGATGCCTATGGGCTCTCCACATCCATTGAGGGACAGGGATGACAGCCTGGGAATAGTTAGACGAGTCTCTATTCCCGTTTGTGTTTGACTGATTTAACATGACTGCTGTCAGGTACTGAGCCTTAACTAGCTAGGAAGCTTGAAGGACTCCCTGTGCTATTAAATCAAATTCTTCTGGACAACCACAACTAGACAATGAATGGCAACCTGTTTTAATGGGAAATTGTTCCTCAAAGTGCAGCCTCTGGGAACAAAGCCACAGAATGCCAGAGAAACACACAATGCAAAGTGATTGGCAACTGGTAGCTTTGCAGCAAGGGTCAGTCATGGGACGGGAACATCATTTCTAATTCTCAGACATGTCTTCATTTTCTGCCCACTTCTTTCACATGTCTAAGGTTTCTCTTTCATTTTTAAGAAGCACTGCCATAAGCAAAAGGAATGATTCAATATCCTTTGTAACCTAGAACTATTTCAACATCTCTGGCCCTAAGGTCTACAGCTCAAATCCCAAGACGGGGCAAATTTCTGCTGAGCCTGATACAGAGACGCCTTGGTGCTATGTAAATCAAGGAGTTGTGTGCCACTTTAAGACTAACAGATTTATTTTTCGCATGAGCTTTGGTGGGAGAAAATCCCACTTCGTCAGATGCACCCAACTTCGAAGCATCTGAGGAAGTGGGATCTTCTCCCATGAAAGCTCATGCAAAAAATAAATCTGTTAGTCTTAAACTGCCACACAACTGCTTGTTGTTTTTTTACTGGACTAGACTAACATGGCTATCCCTTTTGAAATGGACATTATGTAAATCAAGTCTCAGTATCCTGTTCTTTAGAAGCTTTGCCACACTGAGATTGACTCACTCCCCCGTCAGATGCTTAGCACAAAGTTAAGGCTTGAGATACAAAACTGATCCTTGCAGCCCAGGACCTGTTGCCAGAACTGCTCACGAAGGACGGTCTAATAGATGTGACCTTAGAGAAGCTACTCATTGTGTGAAGCACGCCCAGAAAGCTCCAGCCACATCCAGTCCTGGCTCCTGTTTTCCACACAGCTGTGTGTTGCAGAGAAACATGACCGGTACAGTATTTAATAAAGAAATAATGTTGAAGTCAGAACACAAATTGTTAAAGAAGAAAATGCAAAATGTTGGTTGAAAGTAAACAACCTCCAGAAATGAATTCCCTGTGGAAGACCTTGACACATAGAGAGGCCTCACTGCTTAACTTCACCAGGCAGAATCCAGCTCTCATTTCAAATTAAATTCTACCACCACTTAGCCGTCCAAGCTATCTGTGCCACCGTGAAGGTACCTGAGGGAACAGGAACACCAGAGAGTGCGGGGAGGAAACATACACAAAGTGTACAGGTGGGCAAATACCTCCCTGGTGTAATTGCACTGGCGTTTTGCCAGGAATTAATTTGGCCTCCTCTCCCTCCTGGAATTAAAGATAAATGAAAACAAAGTCTCAGGTCCCTGGAGAAGCTTTGATCTGGATCCAAATCGTTCTGGGCAGATCCTTGCTGCCCAAAATGCTCATGCAAGGTTGCTCCTGAGCAGCTGTAATTCATTAAGCCTAGAAAGTAAAAAAACCACAACACCCCCCCTGCTCTCCCTAATCCCAAACCACAGCAGCTAATGTTTCATCTATCAACCATAGATTGTTAGCATCACACAAAGAATTAGGCTTGTGTATGTCCACACTGCTCTCTATTGCTCTCCACACCTGGCTCAGTCACTGATTTACCAGGGTCAGCATTTTAAAGGAAAGGTTGGATGCTTTTGTTAATAACAGATTAATTCTTCTCCTGCTACTACAAGAAGGCTTTGGTGCTGTGCGCTACCAAGGGCTCATTCAGCTGGGGCTAGTCCAGCGAGGGCTCATTCAGCCTCCCCTTGACACTGACTCTGCACATTTCACTACGGATGCTGTTTCAACATCCACAAGAGCAGTTGCTTTAGTGCAGGGGTCTCAAAGACGCGGCCCCTAAAGCTAGTTCACGCATCCTGCGATGACACAATTGTTACTGATATTTGCAATATCGTTGTATTAAAAGGTTTTGGTGGTGCAGCCCTCAGGCTAAAGTATTAGTGCTCATGTGGCCCTCTACTAGTCCTCATGAGGCCCTCTTGGTGATTTGAGTTTGAGACCACTGCCTTAGTGGGTCTTGAATAGAGAGGGGGTGTCTGAGGCCATGGCCAAGCCTTCGAAGGCCTTAAAGGTAAGGGTCAGGATCTAGTCTCTGCTTCAGGAGTGAACATACGGGGAGTGTTCCCAGTCTGCCATGTGCTCCATCAGCCAGAGTTTCCTTTTATCCTCAGCTCCAGGGCCAGGGAGATACAGGAGTCTCATCTAAAGGCCTGGCTCACCATGACCAGTCCCTTGTCCAAGAAGGGCAGAGTCTCCTGCAAGCTGGGGACGAAGGCGGCTCTTCTGCTGTCTCACTATGGAAAGTGTCGATGAGTCCAGCAAGCTCTGGCGACTTTGCAGTGCTCTTGATCAAAGGGCAAGTGTCCAGGTGTGGCCAGTCTCCTGGCCAGCTCCTCATGGTGCAAACAGCCATGTGATATTTGATATACCGATAGGGTTCTCCCCATCTTTTTTCCGTCTCCGGTAACCCTAAGATGGTAGGAAACAGCAGAGTGGCAGCAGCCACTGCCGCCTCTGAGACCAGCCTGCTCATGCAACTCATGACAGCATGTGGGGAGCAGGGGCAAGGCCTTGAGGGAAAAGAGGGGCTTTGAGGGCCAGGTTAGCAGCCCTTGGAAAGGTGGCAAGCCTAAAAACTGAGCACATACCATATGTTCATGTGATAATTCTCCACATCAGTTTAGTCTCATTGTGTGAATGGGACATGTAAACAGAGGATGGCTGGATTAGGCAGCAGTTTTAGGGGCTGCTGTCCTGGCCCTGGCCTGGGGAGCCCCACAGCCCCCCAGAAATTTGGCCCAGCCAACCTGAGGCTGAGTGGTGGGCTGCTCATTGGGTTTTGTAGGAATCTTGCTCTGAACTGTCTGTCCAAACCAGTGCTGATTTTGATATTGCCTCTAGATATTCTCTTTAGGCTACCATTAAAAGCTCTACGTATGACACTCGGACTCGTGCTCATGAACAGGGCAGCACTGCCCTTTAGGGCACCCAAAATAGTGCCTGATTTCCCAGGAGACTGGATGGGGGTGCAAGCCATTTGGTGTTGAACATTGTCTGGAAGCCCTAGACCAGTGTTTCCCACCCTTTCCTCAGCCATGGCACACTTTGATACCTTTAATTATTTTGGGGCACACCACCACATAGCCTTCAAATGAACTCGTGAATATTCACAAGCCAATCCAGAACTCTGAGTAATTTTTCAAAAATTTCCATGGCACGCCTGCTCAGACTTGAGGGCAACCTGTGTGCCACGACACACTGGTCGGGAAACTCTGGTCTAGACCTAGAACCCGGCCCTCAACTGATGCCGTCTTGGCCCACACGAGGGTTACGCATGTATCCTCACAGGCTATGTCTACCCTAGCAAATTAGTCTGGATTAAGGAGGCTTAATACAGACTAAGTTGGTCCCCATCTACACTAAGCTTTGCCTAGGTCAAACTAAAAAATTTTAGTTCAAACTAACTGCTTACTTTGAATTTTAATTTGAACTAGTACAATGTAGCTGTGCTAGTTTGAATTAAGCAGTTAATTTGAACTAAAAAGTTTCGGTTAGTTTGAAGTAACTCTGAACTGCTTAGTTTGGACTAAGCAAGTCTGAATGGAGCAGTTAGATGTAGACATAGCCATAGTGTCTCTGTAGGTAGGTGGAGGGCTCTTACTCCCATGTTACAGACGGCGACCTAAGCAGCGCTGGAACTAGGAATTGCGGCACCCGGGATGTGTCCAGAGCAGAACGCGTCCTTAGAACGAGTGGCACCCGGAGCAAGCGGTGCAGAACGCGCCCTTTGATCGAGCAGTGAAACAGTGCCACTCCGGGATACCCGGGGCAAAGCCCTGGTTGCCCTGCCCTAGTTACAGACCTGGACCTCAGCCACCAAGAAACAAAGTAACTTGCCTAATGTCACACAGGAAATTTGTGGCAAAACAGAGTATTAAACCCAGATTTTCTGAGTCTCAGCCTCTTGCCCCAACTGTCATACCTGCTTGGCTGGCTTGGGCTGAGGTTGGGTTCGGCTGGTTTCAGCCTGGAATAAGTTTGAAGAAACCTTAGCGATGAATTCTGCATACAGGGCTCAGAGTGGAAGCAGTGCCCCAGTCTTTACTCTGGTGTCATCAATTGATAAATTGAAATATTTTCTAGAAAGCCAACAGGCTTTCTTTTGAATTCAAAATCTGAGAAGATCTGCCGAGGCTCTGAGGTGAGCCAGCCCTTCGGTGACTACATTTTGAAGAGCTCTTTGGAGCTCAACCTTTTTCACAAATTCCAAGGGTAGATGGGACAAGTCTAATCTTCTAATTTGACCTCCTGCATAGCACAGGCCCAAAGGACTTCCCAGAATTAATTCCTGTTTGCGCAAGATCAGATCTTTCAGAAAATAACAAATTAAGAAAAAAACACCTTAGGTTTTAAAGTTACCAGTGATGGAGAATCCACCCTGGCCCTTGATAAATTGTCTCAAAGGTAAGTGATCCTCCAGTTTCTGCTTCTATCCAGTTGATCATGTTAGGCCAGCGGTCTCAAACACATGGCCCACAGGACACATGTGGCCCCTAAAGCCATTTCCTGTGGCCCATGACAACACAATCATTACTGATATTTGCAATACTGTTGTATGAAAAGGTTTCAGTGGTGCGGCCCTTGGGCTAACATACTAGTCCTCATGCGGCCCTATACTAGTCCTCATGTAGCCCGAGACCCCTGTGTTAGATCTTTCTCTGATACTTGAAGGACCCATTATGAAATTTTATTCCCTATTTGGTACTTATGGACTAATTAAGTGAACCTTTAACCTTCTCTTTTTTAAATGAAAGAGATCGAGCTTCTTCAGTCTGTCACTATAAAGCAGGTTTTCTAATCTGTTAATCATTTTTGTGGCTCTTCTCTGAACATCTCCAAATTATCAACATCGTTTATGACTTGTGGACACAGAACTGGACACGGTATTCTGGCAGTGGTTTCACCAGTGCTAAATAGAAGGCATATTATATCTCTAATCCTAGACTAGATTCCTCCATTTATACTCCAAGAACTGCATTAGTCCTTTGGGCTGCAATGGCACACCAGAGTTCATGGCCAGCTGGTTATCCACCATGACGCCAACTCTTACCAATGTTCCCTCTAATTTTTCATAGGCTGTGCGCACAAAAAGTTTTTGTGTGCGTAAAAAATTTCTTTGTGTGCACAAAAAATTCTGTGTGTGTGCTCATATTAGCACTTTTGAATTTTTTTGTGCACACCTTATTTTGTTGTGTGCGGGAGTTTCATGACCTATGTGCATGCGCACAAACACAAAGCTTAGAGGGAACAGTGACTCTTATAGTCACTGTTTCCCAGAAAGAGTTCCCACCTTTGTTGATAATGTATAACTGTACATATAGCCATATTAAAATAGCTCTGAATCATTAACCTGTCCTCGACATTCACCACTCCCTCAATCTTAGTCTCATCTGCAAACTTTATCAGTGATAATGTTATGTTTTCTTCCAGCTCTTTCAGAAAAACGTAGCAATAGCATAGAACCAAGGGGACTGCTGACAGCACACCAATTTGGCGATTTCCCATTGACAGCTACACTCTGAGGCATGTCAGTTAGCCAGTTTTTAATTCATTTACTGTGAGCCATGTTCATTTTGTATCATTCTAGCTTTTTAAAATCAAAATGTCATGTGGTACCAAGGAAACACATAAAACTGTGTCCAGATGAAAGAAACCTGGAGCCCTGCAAAATGCCAAAGTAATGAATTATAATTGCTGGGAAAGAGACTTGGTTTCTTATCTGTCACAGTTTAAAGTAATGACCCATATTCGCCATCTCCCTTTATACAAAATACTCCCTGAACTCACATATGTAAAGCAGTAGTGATTTGCACTAAACACACTTGGCGGAGCTAGTGATGGTTTTTATGTTATTTCTTAACAGCTCTGGCGAGAGATTTTAGCATGGAAAAAAAAAACAAACTGCACTTTCCTCATTCGGAAACAATTCAAATAATAGCAGAGTTTTCCCAAATAGTCTGTGTTTAACATCATGCAGAGTTCAGCTCGCTCCACCTACCAATTCTTCTGATTAAGTCATAATCCTCTGCGCAGAACAAACATATTTTGGTCAGACTTCACAAAGTTTCCATGTCTAAAAAAGCAAACTTTCTACAGCTGACGCTCAGAGAAAAGCAAAAGTAATAAGAGAGCATTAAATCTTACCCTTGAAGGCTTTTAAAAGTCACTGCCCTCCACAGCACTTGAATACACTCCTCTCTTCTCATTTATCCGCTGCTTTATCCCCTTCCTAGATCAACTAAAACTCCTCTTGTTATCGTAGACAAGGACATCTAGGAAAGAAAAGTTGCTCTAAACTGGGAAACAAGTACGACGAGGTTGCATTTGATGATAAAATCCAAGAGCAAAGCCAGTTTGCTCTGCGATGAACTGGTGACTAAATTTACTCTTAGTTCTACTACTGACCTCACTTGGCGAGTTGCCAAATTTTTCTGTCTTTTTTCCCCCCCTCCTGTTTCCTGTCGATAGGGAAAGTGGATTTGCTCCTTTAAAAGCATTAAATAAAACTGCCAGTCATAACAAGTTGTGAAATGTGAGGGTGGGAAAGCGCAGTGCCCAGCACGGGAACGCCAAGCCAGGATTCTCAGGACCAATGCTGCTCTTGCCACTTATCCCATGCCAGAGAGGAGGGTTTTAGAAAGGGACGCGAAAAGGAAGAGATAAAGAAAACACTATGAAAAGGGGGAAGCAAAAAAAGGAACTTGCGAGTGGCTCAACTTCCAAGCACCAGAGCCTCTCTCTGGTTTTATCCCAAGTTCAGTTAGCTCTCTTTAGGGAGCTGCCATACCGGAATTAGACTGCGGGTCCTTCTTGTCTAGCCTCCTGTCTCCAGCAGTTGCCAGTAGCAGATGCTAGAGAGGAAGATGCAAGAAACCACAGAGTAAAACTACGTCATCACTGAACTGCAGGGTTTCCTCCTAGCTCCAAGGTCACTAGTGACTGCCTTCTGTCATGAAGCATGGGGGCTACTGCTATTTATAAAACCTTATTCCAGTTCCTCTGCTAGTCACCATGATCCCCACATTGCTGTCTACATGTGGAGCACAGATCTTGGGATTGTCTTCCTTGCCAGTCACTCAGGCAGGCCACCACCATCACACTCTGAATGTCCCTCTAGGGCAGTAGTTTTCAAACCTTTTTCCTTGGGAACCAACTGAAAACAAATCATTTATGCCACGATCCAACAATTACATCTTTGAGCAATGCACTGCAGTGTTTTGACAGCAGCAGGGGGCACTGTGAAACCGTACCTGAGGGCCTGCAACCCAGAACTAGGTCCAGACCCGTGGTTTGAAAACCACTGCTCTAGGGGATCAGGTTCAATGGTCTTGTCTTCACTGCCAAGGTCCTTCACAACAAAGTGCCTATCTGCCTGCCTTCCATCACTTCAGCCTCCATCTCCTTGCCAGCTGTGACCCTCACATGTCATTTTCTCCAATAGCCACATTTTTGCTCCCTGCCCTGCTGCCCCACAAACTGCAAATGCTGAATCCACCTGGGAGAACGAGTCCTCCCCTCAAGCCCAATTCTGCCCATATGAGCCAGCTTCTAATGAACGGTTTAGGTGAGCACAGGGAGAAGCTCATTTATTTGAAATTAAAGCCTATATTTTGTTATCTACCGCTGCTCCCCACCAAGCCAGCCCATTTGTCTGTCTGGCTCCTTAGACGAGAAATCTTCAGGGCAGGCGCTGTGATTACTTCTCTCAGTGTGGACACTAGCTCAGTCACTGGGAGTGGGGTGGGGGGCCTGGAAGACTATTCAAGAAGTAAATACATCCCTGAATTGGCTGATTAATAACAGGGGCTGCTCCTAGAAGAGCCTAGCTATGTCATTTGTGTTTATTCGGCTCAAATCTTCCAGTGAAAAGACGAGCACTGAGGGCGCTGCTTGAAGCAGCATGGGCATGGAAGGACCGGCTGCAAAAAGGATGAGCCCGATACCTCTCCATTCCTGCAAGCAGAGTCTGAAGGCAGCACATGGCCTGTCCCTGCTGATTTTAGGGTTTGTCTCCTAGGAGGGGCAGCATTCATTCAGTCTTTTCCCGTGACCTGCAATGCAGAGGCTGAATACGAACTGCCAGTGTGGGAAACAGGAGGCAGGCCTGTTCTCCTTGGCCGGCCAATCTTTCACACACAGGATTTCCTGCTGATAAACATTTAGCTTTACCAGAAATTCTCTCACCTTCCCAGTACAGACCATTCCTCCCGTCACTGCCAGCTCAGGCGCTATATTCATTGTGTGAAGTGTTTCATGCTCCTCACACTCCCAGAGGCTCATCCACCATTCCCAACTCCCCTTGGTTTGGTCTTCCCTGCATTCAACCGGCCTCCTGTTCTCACTTGGCCTTGCAGTTTCCCTCTCGCTGTGAGCTCCACTTCTTCTTCGAGCGCTGCTCACATACATTCAAATGCAGGTGTCAATGTGCTGCAGCGCACAGATGTCGGAAACTTTTTGCCCTACCCTGTCTCTGTAGGGTCAGGGGCCAATGCCCCCTCCGACCCAGGGGTGGCCATGACCCTGCCCCCCTTGGTTCCTTCTTTCCACCCGTGAGTGATGGTTTGGAACTGCCCTTACTTGTACTTCGCAAGTGCCCTTTCTTTCCCTGGTGTTGCCTGTCTCCATCCTGGAAGACTTCCTGAAAGACCTTTTTGAAGACATTATCCAGCCAGACCAGAGGAGAGCCGAGAAGCCAAATTCACCGGCCCCTCAGGAAACTGCGTGCCCCGGCACCGTTCCAACCATGCCAGGGTTCAAACCCTGCATCACCTGCAGGAAGGCCTTCCTCGTCTCAGACCTGCACAAGAAGTGTCGGAGGTGCCTGGGAGAGGATCACAGAACTGACAAATACGGGATCTGCAGATTCTTTAAACCCTAGATGCAGAAGGAGCAGGAACACTGGTTCTGCTCCATGGCCTTGGAAGAAGCCCTCAGGTCCTGCCTCGGCACTGGCAGCTGCATCATCTATAGCCCACTCGACACCGGCTCCACTCCAGCACAGGTCACCAGTGCCAAAACAAAAGAAACCCTGCTCAGGGTTGGTCTCCACTGGGGGTGCCACTGCTAGGGAGATGACATGGCACCTACACTGGTCCCAGTCTTCGGTACCAGCACCACTTACCTCTCGGGGCTCAGAAAGCATCCCCCCCAAAAGGCATTTGAGGTCACTGAGGCCCTCCTACACCTGTTGGATCCCACTGCACCAAGACCATTCATGTCCAGGAGTAAGCTGGCTCTATCATCTAAGGTCTGGTCGGGTTCTGACATCAAGCCCAAACCCCCAGCATGGGGATCGTCAGTGCACAATAAGACCTGGCACTGGGACAACCCTGACTGGCACCAAGCCATGCCTCCGAGCTCCCTGGAGAAATGGGTGAAGGACAGCGAGCCCAGCCCCACTCTGCTGTGGGTGTCCAGATCACCGATGCCCTTGTCATTGGGACTGGAGCCAGAGGCTGACTTGGGATCCATCAGCTTCTCTCTCTCACATCATCCAGAGAATACTCAGTGTCTCCCAGATGACTTCCCCACACTAGGTCCCAATCCACTCAGCAGAGTCTGCTTCTCAATGCCAGCACCAACAATCAACATCCCCGTCAGCACCGACCACACTGCCGCCCAAATCAGTGGGCAAGTGTAGGAGAAAGCATTCTCCATCTTCTCTGCAGCACCAAGACGCTGGAGCCAGGGACTCGGCACCACCAGCACTGATCCCATCGGGAAAGAAAGGCCACTCACTGCACTCAGGTTGATGCAGAGACGGGGATCACCACTTGACATGGGACTGTTTGGCATCGTAGCATGACGTGACACCAAGCTTCTTCGAGGACTGGGCCTCCCAGTAGTCCTCCTGGAGCCAAGGGGAATCCTCCTGAGGGGGTCACAAATCCAGGGGCTCTTTGAGATCAACCTCTCCAGGCGAACCCCAGGGAGAAGGTGAGTCTGATGGGCACTCAGACTGGGACCTGAACCCCTTAGTTTTGAGGCACGACACCTCAACAGTGTTGTCCTCATCCTCCCCTGATGAGGTGGCCTGCTATAGATCATGGGCTTCCAGGGATGACCCCTTTTTTCACCAAGATCTCCTGTGATGTATGGCTGCAATCCTGGACTTTAAGCTTGAGGTCACCAGAGAGGATTTTGACCCTCTCTTCAATGTGGGGGATGCAGCCCTGCCAGCTAGAATGGCTGTTCCCCTAAACAAGGGAGTCCTTAAGATAGCCAAGGCCAGGTGGCACACCCCTTCCTCTGTCCCTGAGGTCTCAAAGACAGCCGAGAGAAAGTACTATGTACCAGTGGACAAGTTCAGCTTCTTCTTTATCATCCAATTCCTGGATTTCTGGTAGTGGACGCAGTCAATCAGAGAGAGAGGGAGGGGCAGCAGGTGCCACCTCTAAGAACAGGGAGGAGAAGCAGCTCAACCTCTTTGGCAAGAGGGTCTACTCAACAATGGCCCTTCAACTCCAGATTGCCAACCACCAGACCCTCAGGGGGAGGGGGGAGATACATTTTTAACCTGTGGAAGTCCATGGAGATTTTTAAGGACATCACCCCTCTTGACAGGGCACTTGACTACAACACCAAGGTTGAGGAGGGTTTGTTAGCTGCCAAGAATGCTCTCCTGACTTCTTGGGATGCCACCAACATGGTGAGCTGCAGGGTGGCCTCAGGCATTGCCATGCATAGGGCTGCCTGGCTACAAGGTTCAGGTCTCTCTCCACAAATGCAGCAGGCCATCCAAGACCTTCAGTTCAAGGGTCCTTTGCTTTTTGCGGAGTCAACAGATGCCAAATTACATGGCAGGAAAGACCCCCGTGCCATGTTCAGCTCACTCAGCATGTACGCTCCACAGAACACAAGACGCGCCCTCTGAGCGCACCTCCAACAGCAGCAACCCCAACAGCAGCAGGACCCAGCCAAAGCCCTTTCCAGCCTCCCCACTGCTCCTTTTGGGGAGACGACAGAGACAGGAGCAGGAGAGCACAGGGACCTCCTCCCCAGGGTAGCTCACAAGTCCCACACCAAGGGGGCAACAACACATGCCCTTGGGTGCAGAGGCAGAGATTTTGACACCTTATCTGAGAGCCACACCCCAGGGCTAGAAACACCGGCCCTCCCCTGCCTCTTCAAGACCGTCTGGCCCCTTTCCATGTGCAGTGGGCCAGAATAACTTCGGACCACTGGGTCCTAGAGACCATTGCATGGGTTTACCCTATACAATTCAGATCCAGATCAAGATATCATACCCTCCCACACCCAATAAGAACTGGGGACTCCTCCCATGAAGCTGTACTAAACCTGGAGTGCCAAAACCTCTTAGACTTGGGAGTGCTGCAAGTTCCCTCGGGGGGAGCAGGGGAAAGGTGTCTACTCCCGCTTTCTTGGTACCAAAGTTGAACGGAGGCTTGAGCACCATCTGGGCCCTCAACAAACACCTAAGGAAAATAAAATTCAGAATGGTCTCACTGTCTCAGATTATTCCTACGTTAGAACCGGGGGACTGGTTTGTGGCTATTGATGTAAAAGACACCAAATTCCACATCTTGATAAGAAGGGACCACAGAAGTTTCCTCTGCTTCCAAGCGGGTGGGAAACACTACCAGTTCACTGCCCTTCGTTTTGGCCTATCCTTGGTTCCAAGAGTTTTCACAAAATGTATCACAGTTGTAGCAGCCCATTTAAGGAAACAAGGAATTCACATCTTTCCATACCTCGATGACTGGCTGATCAAAGGAAGGTCCAAATACCAAGTCCGGAATGGTGTATGGGTGATCTGGGTGCTGTTCAACAAATTGGGTCTTCTACTAAAAGTAGACAAATCAAAATTCACCCCAACAAGGAGAATAGAGTTCACTAGGGTGGCGTTAGACTCAGTAAGAGGGATGGCCTCCCTATCCCTCTCCGGATTTCACTCCATCTCTACCATCATTTTGGATACGAACCACTGTCCCTTACGATGGCAAGACATGGGCAGTTAAATAGATCAATTAACACACATAGATCAATGCCAGTTAATGTCCAGCCTCCTCCACTTGGGAGCAGGGCTTGTAAAGGATGGGAGTCTGCAGAGACGTTGACTGGGCCTGAGAAGAGACAGAGCGGCTGTCCCTTTGAACCAGAGCCAGGACTACTGACGGTTGGGCTGAAGTGATCTTCAGCTACTGAACAGATACACTGACCCAGCAAAGCACTGCCTTATCTCCTTCGTCAAACCTTCAAGTGCACCCATACAAGCAACGGGTCAGGGCTCTGAATTCTGGGGGGGTGCACACACTGGAGGTGGGGAAATTAGGTAGTCTCAAAGCCAGTTAAATAGTTTCATTATTTAGTGTATTGTGTGTGTTAATTGATCTATTCAACTGCCCATGTGATATTTAATTTCAGCCTGTAATGCCCAGTTTCCTTTAAAGGTTTGTTAACACTAATTTAAGTAATTGAGTGTATTATATGCATAACTGATATTCGTGAATTAGACCTATGGCTCAGACTATTCCTATCAGCAGGGGTTTAAGCCTGAGGGTTCCCATGGCATGCTGCTGAGCGTGTACAGGATCCAGCCGGGGGGAGGACACCGCCAATTGTAAAATTCTGTAAGAATGAAGGGGCTGCAGCAGAGGGGTGGGTAGAGGATTCCCACTATTCCAACACCCCCAATAGGATACTCACGATCAGCCTGTCATCAGACTTAGGTGTCTGTGCACACGTGAGTGTTGCCTGCTCCCAAGTAACCCAGGGAGAAAAGGGAGGGAGTTACACATCTTACATCTCCCCCCTTGTCAGATTCGTTACATCCATCACAGGTGTAAGTCCACCTCCTTCTAACCAGAAGAGGATCTAATCCTAAACTGCTCTGACCTTTGTGACTTGTGCCCTGCTGCTCCTCAAAGATCACAAGGTGCTGTCTTGCTCATCCTGCTTTCCCATCGCGCTGGAATCCACATTTGTAGAATCATGGAAGATGAGGGTTGGAAGGGACTTCTAGGGTATCTAGTCCAAACCCTGCTCTAAGGAGAGCCAACCCCAACTAAACCATCCCAGCCAGGGTTTTGTCAAGATGGGCCTTAAAACCTGCTCAGGATGGAGATTACATCACCTGTCTGCTAACCCCTAGGAAAGCCATTCCAGTAACCCACCCCCAGGTAACCCATTCCAGTGCTTCGCCATCCTCCTAGTGAGAAAGTTTTCCCTGCTATCAAACCTAGACCTCCCCAGCAGCAGCTTGAGACCATTGCTCCTCGTTCTGTCCTCTGCCACCACTGGGAACAGCTCAGCTCCATCCTCCTTGGAACCCCCTTTGGTTAATTAGAGACCGCTATCAGCCCGTCCCCCTTCTCTCCTACAGCCTAAACAAGCCCAGATCCCTCAGCATGCCGCATCATTGTCATTGCCCTTCCTGAATCAACAGCGTGCCCTTCTTGCCTAGAAGACTAACAGCATATTGGGCTGCATTAGGAGGAGTGTTACCGGCAGAGGGAGGGAAGTGTTTGTTCCCCTCTATTTGGCACTGGTGAGGGTCCATTTGGAGTGCTGTCTCCAGTTTTGGGCCCCCACTACAAGGATGTGGACAAATTCAAGAGAGAGTCTAGCCGAGGGCAAGGACAATGACTAAGGGCTGCAATACCTGACGGATGCGTAGAGGCTGAGGGAACTGGGTTGTTTACGCAGAAGGGAAGAATGAAGGGAGATTTGATGGCTGCCTAGGAGGGTGGTGAAGCACCGGAAGGGGTTACCAGAATAGATGGCGGAATCTCCATCCTTCGAGGAGATGCTCCAGAGTCCGGTCACAGGCATGCCGGTGCACGTTCAGACCAACACCAGTGATTTCAAAGGAACTGTTTGAACTCGTACCGAGGCACAGCACAGGTGCAATTTGCATAGAAGTCTGTGGGCCAAATGATCTGTCTGTTCAGGTCCTTGCACTGCACCCACCACCTGGGCTCCAGGGTGCGATGTAGGTCACACATCAGGTGTGTGCTGCCAAGAAAACAGTTTCAGCAGGCATGTGCACAGTAATGTGACCCGCACTGGTCGGGACTCAGCAGGAATACAGGCAGGTACAACTTACACACCATGGTGAAGAAAGAAGTTTTCCAGTTTTGCCCTTCACCAGCAGGAGTGTGCAAGAAAGTGGCCTGCCCACTGCATCATCCAGCAGCCTCCCACGATGAGTGCAAGCACGCCACCAAATCAGCGCAAGCTACTTACCACTTGCACCTGTGCCATGACACCTCTCGCACCCGCAGCCAAGCCCTGCTTCCATTGCATTAGTGTAAATCCTGGCTTTGGCCCCATGGCTCTCAGCGCCCCACTGTACAAATTGCTCCCACACCCCTGAAGAGGGTAGGACTTTCTAGCCACAGGCGTACAGCAGTGCCCATCTTCACAGGTGGTCCTAGCTATGGGGCAGGATAGGCAAGTGACTCAGGTCCCCCCACCCCCAACTGGGGCAGGGCCACTGTGCTAGGGCTGGGGCCGGTGCCGGGTGGACTCCAGCAGATGCTGGCTGGCTGCAGTGCTCCAGCCAGCCAGATGAAGTGGGGGGGCTGGGGCAGGAGGGAGTGAGGGATTTGGGGAAACGTGTGGGGTGCAAGGCCCTGGCAAAGATGGAGGAGGGAGGTGGCAGAGGGCAGCGAAGATGCAGTTGCCAAGTGTGGATGGGGGTCATGGGGAAGCTGCAGGGACTGGCAGCAAGGCCCGGGAGTGGTGGCAGTGGCCAGGAGGAAGCGGTCACAGCAAGGCTGGGGGCAAAAGTTAAGGATGGGGCCCCCCCAGTTCTGCATGCTCAGGGAGCAGGGCTAGAGAGGCTTCATGGTGGAGGATGAGTGAGAAATGCCCGTCACATAGAGCGTGGCACGTTATGGGGGGGGGGGGGTTACCATGACTGCTCTGAAACATCAGGTACAGGCTGATGCCAGAGGCAGGATACGGGAGCTGACTCCCCAAGGGTCTGAACAGGTATGGAAGAGACCATGCATGAAATTCACTGTGATGTGAGTACGCAGCCAGTGGTCCGTGGCGCTTCCCTTAACAACACCTCACTGCATTCTTAGCGACAGCTTTCACTGTAGCCGCACAGCACAAGCTGCTCCGCAAAAACAAGCAACAAGTAACTGAGGCTCAGCCAGTGCTATGTAGAGACACCCTGAGACTCTGAGAAAGTGAGCAAAGTAGCATGCCATTAGAGTTTATCTTCTGTTAGACACTGCTCTAGCATGGTGTTTTAGGGAGGAGCCACCTCTTCTGAGTTCCCAAAGCTAGAGACAAAGGGACATGTTATTCTCATCTCCTTGCCCCGATACAGGGCAGTACAGTATTTACATACTGAACTCCCACTGGCATTAACCGGCGTTTTGCATACAAATCCATGTGCATCAAAATGAGAAACCAGAAAGCTCTGCCCTCAGCACAGGGCCCTCCAGACAGGATGGGAAATTTAAGCAGGGCAGGTTCTTCTCCTAGAAGAGCAACAGCAGCAATTAGGAATATAGAGCCTACCGGAGAAAACAGTAACGATTTCACAGGCTAATTCAATGATATCCGGATACACTTGCCGAGCAACATGTACTGCCTACCAGAGACACCTGGAAGTCCCACAACTTTGAATTTCAGGCTAACCGCAGCCATGTGCTCTTTGATGCAACAGCCCCTGAGAGACATGAGCATGTTAACTGGCTGCGCTGTTAAATGGCTGTGTTAATCAATGTGGAAGGACACACAGGATAGGTTCAATGCACACTGCTGTTGTAATTTAAAAGCTCCAGAATAACTTTGTAAGCTGTTTTTAGAAATGTATTTTTAACTCAGAATTGCTTGGAATGTGTAGAATGGCTTGTTGGATTCAATGGATGAAAGGGGAGTGAAAATGAGGGGTCCCGCATGGGGTCATCTAATCTGTTTCCCATCTTCCACTGTTGCAGGAGAACATTTCAAGTAAGTGATCATCAGCCAGCAGCTAGAAGATGTAGGTGAGTGATTTCATTGCCTCCTTGGAAGCTGGCTCCATCTCCCAGGTCATTTTACCTCTACAACAGTTTTGCCTACAATTTTCCTTGAGGTTTGCCTAATTTCAGTTCATATTTCTAGCCTTGTCTTTGCTAAAGAATGACTGAGGAGGAGAACAGGAACCCTCCTCGAATATCTGAAGGATACGATATCAGGGAAAAAAGGAAATTACTTTGGGTGATGGAAGGACATGTAATAAGGAGTAACTGGATGAAACTGTGAAAAGGAAAATTTGGGATGAAGATCAGGGAAAATGGTTTGGATATAAGGCCTAGAAAGTGAAAGATAGTCTCACCTCTTGGGTCTTTTAATGTCAGAGAAGAGAAAGCACTGGCAGATGGCAAGGTCAATGGACCCACTCAGGTGTGTGTACTTAAGCGTGTGCCCAAATGGCAGCATGTTCAGAGTCTTAGAGTACAAATTCCCTGGGGCACAGAAAGCAGTGAACTCAAGGGGGCTGTGACACGGGGTTAGGAAAGCATAACACATGAAATGGCCTGGACGGGCAAACGTAACAGCCAGCAGGCCGTGGAAGTGAGTGTGATGGTAGCTCGCAAGGGATTGCATGTGAGTGTACTACATACATCCTGCCTTGTCCACCCCATTGCACATCCAGCCAGCTATTGCAGGATATTATATTGCCGCTCATCATCTGACAATTGGGAAGATGCTAGTCAATGTCTCTGGATCTCTCCCGTTTACCTGAGTGGGTAAAATATCCCACTCATGCTCTGGCTCTGGGCTTTAGGGGAGATTGAATTGCTCCAGGTTTTGGGGATGTTCATGCTGCGGGTAACATCACGCCTGCAGCTACAAGGTCGGCAGCCATGCAGCAGCTGCAATCTCACTAAGCTCTCTAGCCTGAATAGTCTTCATATCTCCAGTGGGCCTGGTTGTAACTGCATGCTGGTTTTACACCACTGCAGCTCCCATAACTCACAGCTGTGCACAGCCAACCCTGCTCTCCTTGGTGTCGATGGCAAATGCCACTGGCTGTCGTGGAATCAAGGCTGAGCCCTAAATCAGGGTACCACAGCCACCCCAAGGTTTTAGGGTGCCCTGGGCTAACAGTGATTTTTGGCGCCTCCTCTCCCCTGTTGCTGGCGGGGGTCCGGCTACTGCCAGGGTCCGGCTCCGGGTAGGGGAGTGGTGCTGTGGGCAGGAGGCTTGCTGGCCCCAGCCATTGGTGGCCCCTAATTTTTGGCACCCTAGGTGACCACCTAGGTCACCTCTGTGGAAGGACCGACCCTGCAGGGTACAATCAGGCTCACCAGGCTATGGAACGAAAAATGGGAAGTCTGCACCCCAGCACGGCATAACGCACCACCTCCCACAAGGCATACGACAGACACCTGACTTCTGTTTTTGTCTGGTGGTGCTTAACTTTTCTCCAAGAGGCTGAAAGCAGGTTCCATTCTGACACTCCTGAGAAGCCAAGTATTTGCCATTTGACTTTATCACCGCTCCACACTCCACATTTTCAGCACAGAGAGAAGCCGTTAAATTCAGAAAGGTGACGTCAAACTATATATAGGTTGTAAATAAGCTAATAACTCAGAACCAAAACTAAACCACATACTGAAAGATAAGACATATCCACAGAGAAGCTTTTTGCTTATGTAAGAAAAATGTGACTTACTTTAAATGAAGTACTAGTTACATTCGCACCGTGCAGTGTGAATTGCAGTTTTTTGCTCTGACCTAAGATCTCCCTAAAGGCCTGCAGCAAATTGATTGCCACAAGAGTGCCTCCTCGTGGCCTGAGGTCACTCTGACATCCTGCCTGAGTATTACTCCTTGGACTCCTCCAAAACTCCTGATCACAATCCAAGTTAGTTTAAACTCTCCTCTTCTGGGATCCAATTTATTCAGTCCTTGGGTACACGTGCTGACCCTGCAGGTCCCACTCCAGCTCAGTCTCCCTCTGTCTTTGGAAGGGATTCCCCAAATGCCTTCCTGGAGCGAGGTCCCTGTTCAAGGTCTCTCCTCTCATTCAGCCACCATTCCCACGCTTCGCCTGGCCCACGTTCAGCCTTCTCGCTCTGCTTCCAAACCCAGCATCTGGGCTGTCTCTGCAAGAACTTTCCCCACAGAGCTTCCCCTTCTCCTACTGCTTCCTGGTGCTCTTACGGGAGGTACCCGTCCTCCAGACTATGGGTCTCATTTTCCCCACCTGGGGAGGGGAGTTATCCTTGTCAGAGGGCTCTACCACCCATCTAAGGCCTCAAAAGTATTTTATCCTAGAGCCGTGGTGTTAGAAGAGACCACCAAGGTCAGCAGGTCTAACTCTATGGTAAGAGGCAGGATTTGTTGTGTCTAAACCACGCAAGACGGGTGGCCATCCAGCCTCTTTTTGAAAGCAAGTTTCCACAGCCTGCCCACGTGTCTGTTCCACTGGCCTGCTGTTCCTGCAGTTACAAAGTTTGGCTTGAGATTTAATCATGTTGTTTAATGAATCCTTTAGCTGCCTCTGAGCAGATAACATTGTCCCACTCAGGCCCTCTCTACACTGCTGAGAAAATACAGCGGCAGTCAATGGGAGTTATGCAAGCTACACACAGAGTGGGTTGTGTGACACCTGCCAACTTCATAACGCCTCCCCAGCGTGGCATCTTCACACCCTGTGCCACTTCGGGGGGTGGTTTTACTAAGTCGATTTCTGGGTCAACTTAGTGTGTCTTACCTGAGCGTGATCTGGAAAGACCAATCTGACGGCGATGACTGCTGCTGTCAGTGTGGACGTGGCCCCAGTCACACACCCCACAACCTATGTTGTGTTTTCTGAACTTCTTCAGTAACTCTGGCTCACCTAATATTCCCAGGAGAGACACTGACCTAAATTCTGTGGAGTCGTGCTGTAGGATTAGTGCACAACACCTACTGCATCTAATACAGGCAGAAACGAGTCCTGCTCTGCGGTTTTTCATCTTCCTCTGCAGTGTGGGGCACGGCTCATCTGCTGGTGAATTCTCTGTACCTTAAAATCTTTAAACCGTGATTTGAGGACTTGAATAACTCAGTCCTAGGTTAAAAGTTTATTACTGGAGCAGGTAGGGGAGGTTCTGTGGCCTGCATTGCACGGACAGTCAGACTAGAGGATCATATTGGTGTCTTCTGACCTTACAGTCTACGATTCTATCGTCTTACTCAGGCAATGCTCCCAATGGCTTCTGCAGGAGTTCTGTCTGCATGAGGACAGGTGGATTTGGCTTGAAAACTCAAGGCCAGAAGGGAGCATTTAAATAGCATATCACAGGCCAGAGAATGCCATCCAGCTATTTCTGCCCTGAGTCCATCATCTCTTTTCAAGCTACTGCAGGTCTTTTACACGGACATACTATCACAATTCAAAGACTAACTGATCATGAACCCATCACATTGCTAGGTAAGTCATTCCAGTAGTTCAGTCTCTTAAAACAAAAATGAAGCTGTTAGCACTGAGGATGGCAAGGTCACCGCTCAGATTTCAGTGCACAAAGCAAAAGTTAATCTTGTGCAGGGGAAAAAATAAATGGAGAGAGGATTAAGGGCCTGGATCCAAAGCCCAGTGAAGTCAATAGACCTTCCATTTTTCTACGGGAAGCTTAGAGCTGATGACTGTCAAAGACAGCCACGCGAATAACAATCACCATCTCACACGTGCGCAAGCCAAAAAACCTGACATTCTAAAGCAGAAACGACCTGACTAGAAAGCAGAGAACTTGACTTCTCACATAAGGATTTCCATTTTCCTTTTAGATCATATAAAAGAATTAACCTACCTGGTTGTTTTCTGTGTCTCCTTTTCTATCTGGAGTCGTTTGCCAAGAAAAGCAGTGTGTGATTAAGCACCACAGGTAAAGATGCAGCGCCTCTTAAAATTCCTAGGGAAAGATACAGGTCAGAATGACAACTTCTCTCTAACTCGTCAGTTGTGGTGTAAAGCCAGCCAGACAAAGCTCTGGCCCAGAGCTGCAGGTGAGACTGTTGGGACGCGCTGTCTGGCTGCTGAGTCAAGATCAGGAGATACAGCGAGTCCCTGTGGTGCTTGGCATAGTCAGTAACGGCTACGAGAGGCAAACACAGCCTGGGTACTGCACCCGTGGGTGGAACATGGCACCAGGTAGCACTGGGTAAATAAAAGGCAATTGATCATTGGACTCATGCATAACATCAGGTATTAATACTGTTGGTACAGGAAACAGGGCTCTAATTCATGTGAGAGAAACACCACCTGAAAAACCACAGTCAGGCACATGTGTCTCAGCCACGCTAGGGGCTCAGCCAGCGAGGGGGAGAGATTCTGTGCTCGAGCGTCTGCAGCCAGCAGCCTTTGGCCTGGGTCTTGGGCCACAGCTGTGATGGAGAACTTCAAAATGGAAACAACAGGTCTTCTCCATAAGGCCAGGAACTAAATGTTTGCTAGTTCTCGTGACAAAGTGCCTTTGCGCGTTAGGTAGGCTCTAGATGAGGTCCATACAGCTCTCAGGACACCGAGCCCCAGAACCCGACTGAGGCCACTGGGCACCACTGTGAAACAAATAGAAATTAACTCGCTGCACAATGTCTTCCTGGCTGGTACTTCAGTCTTTGGCACTAGATGATTTAAGGCTCTCTACGCTGGGAAGGGGAGATTCAGCCAGGGTTGTGGCTGGGGAGATTTAAGTTAAACGTGGCTGGATGCTAGAGGGAACGGTGGCAGCATGAAACCATAAAATAGAGACAATATTCTGTGGCTCACTGCCACGCTGTGGCACCTACCAAAATTTGCAGAACTTCAGCAATGCAAGCCTCCAGCTGTTTTTTTGATTCGTGGAGTTTTGCTTTATACTGGTGGATATTTCCACCACTTTCTTTTGAGCTTGACTGGCAAGGATCAGCCACCAGTAGGCTTTAAAACTGCTGACATCCTCTGCCTGAAAACTGAGGTGGCCTTAGGCAATTGGGGGCCCTAAGCAAAGGCCCATTGTGAGACCCCCTAGAGGGTCCCCCTCTCTGGCAGCACCGGTGTCCCAATGCCAGCCCCAGCTGCCCTGTGGCCCTGACGCCTTGTCACCAGCCCCCCGCTGCCTGTCCCCCACCCCCCAGCCCCGGTGCCCTGTGTCTGTCCATCCCTCGCCCTGCCACTGCCTCCCCAGCGGTCTAACCCCTCCCAGGCAAATGTGGCTTTCAGGGTAGGTAGGACGATGCCCCTTACTGCTCCCAGCCCAGGCGGGTGCCTGCTTCACCTCTGCTCTGCCTGAAAATCAGTGAGCTGAAAGGTCTGGAATTCAGAGGCAAATGTCATCTGAAAAATCACACACGTCAACCAAATCTCCTCCCTGTGTTCCTGACAACATGCGAAATTGTCAAAATAAAAGTCTGAAAAAACAAAAAACAAAAACCAAACCCCAAACCAAGACCCAGTCCATTGACAACATCTAGATACCAGCCATTCCTGGCTGTGCTGCAGGCTGCGACACACCTTGGGTGTGCTCTGGTTTCTTCCTCTGTAAAATGGGAACGGATTCCTTCCCAGCCCCATATGGGTATGTGAGGATGAAGACAAAGCTTGTGGGTGTTCAGTTACTACAGTAATGGGAGTCAGATAAATTTCTGGGATAGAATCATAAGTCTCTGTCCATCCACTGCCCTCAAGGAAGGGCAGACACTAGGCATCCTGATATGACTCTGAAAAGGGGAGTCACTTATCACATGCCATATGCTCTGGTTGAATGAGCTTTCCTCTTATCAGCACTGAGTTTTCTCATTGGTTCCACTTCTTATTCTTGAAAACAGTAATCTCTTCCACTTTAAGGAAAAGTACAAATGTTTCCAACAACTATGCTGGATGCAGCTTTAAAATTAGCAATAACAGAACTCTTAAAATGATGCCATCAGGAGCTGTGGCTATGACTCAACATGCTGGTACGAAAACCCTCACATAAAAGTCAGATTCCGTCCTCGGAAATTGCAGCATTACAATTGTTTATTTTCTCCAGCATTTCAGTGATGCAACCAAAAATACTGTTGGTTTAAAATTAGCAGTAACTTGGAAATTTGGAATCATGACTGCAGTTTGAGCGCACACCGCTCACAGCATCAAAGCCAGAGAACCAGCAAGAAAGAGATCTGTGCTTGCAGTTTAACGGAAAGGGTTTAGCTTTAATTGCAATAATTGTGGCAGAAGGCAAGACAAATGTTGCAGTTTAAGGGAAAGACTAGTGCTGCAAGAGCTGGTCACACCCCTTATTTTTTCCTTTACTTCCTCTTAGCTTTACCCCCAGAGCTCCATAGCAGAGATTAAAGCCTATCTAGAGCAGGGAGGGGACTTGATGGACCTGGCCTCTCCCTCACTCCCAGCTTTGCCTTTGTTTTCCGCTCTGCTGATGATGCTGGTTGTTTATTTTTCTTATCTGCACTGAACGTTGATTCTTTGCTGTTGAGGCAATTACTGATCATGTTGGTTCAGTTTCAGTTCCTGCTTTACAGATACTTTGTGATAGTAAAGACTGGCGGCTGTAACAGGTTGCAGAGTAACACACTTGCCAGAAGAAAAAGCCAGAGTCAAGGCCTCTAACAAGATTTCTCAGTGATCCTGGCCCTGCTAGAGCCATGCACCCTCTGGCTCCCTAACACAGGAGCCCCTACAAAATAATGACAGGTGGCTGCAAGCGGAGAACTAAACCATGGTCCATCCCTGCTCCAAGTAGTTGGACATATCTCCCTAATCGAAGGACTGATGCTAACACATAGGAGTATTCTTCAATATTTCACACCATCAGTGTACTTCGTCTTCAGACATGGGCTCTGGAAACAGGCCCTGCACTCAGATAGTTCCCCGAGACAGAGGGAACGGTGGGAGTCGCTGACAAAAGCTCCTGCTCGTCAGGAGACCCACTCCATTTAAATAGCTCCGCATTCCCCTGAACTGTTTGGACACTCTCATAAGTAGCTGGAGCAACGTGAGCTCAATAGACTTACCGTGAAGTGGATACAGAATTGGTTAACGACTGCCAACAAAGAATAACTATTAATGGAATGAGCATCGCATTGGAAGGAGATTTCAAGTGGATTCCACAGGGATCTGCTGGGGCCAGCATTATTTAACATCTTGATTAATGACCTGAATGTAGGGCTACAGAGCATACAGATCACATCTGCAGGTGGCACAAAATTGAGGGGGTGGGGGGGGCTGAAAATTCTTCGGACGACAGAACTAGAAGTCAAACAGATCTTGCTAAGTTGGAGAACTGGCCTATAGACAATGAAATAACATTCAGCAAAGACAAACGTAGGGTGCTACACTTACAGAGAAGAATCAACTGCACAAATGTGGAAAGGGGGTTAACTGGCTTAGCAGCGGCCCCCCTGAAAAAGATCTGGGAGTTGTGGATCACAACCTCAACACGGGTCACAAATGCAATGCTGTAGCCAAAACCAAAATAAAACCAAAACAAAAACCAACATCAGGTAAGCCAAAACTGCATTTACTGTGTTAACAAAGTCATGACATGCAAGTCACCGGAGATGCCAGTACTGCTCTGCTCAGCGTCGACAAGGCCTCAGCTGGAGTATTGTGTCCAGTGCTGGTCACCAATGTACAGACAGGATTTAGAGAAACTGAACAGGATCCAGAGGCAAGCGCCAAAGATGCTCAAAGGGGTGGATCACAAGTCATATGAGCAAAGGCTGAAGGACCTGGGTATATTTAGTTTGGAAAAGAGGAGATTAAGTGAGGACATGGTAACAGTCTTAAAACATTTGAAAGACTGCCGCAGGAAATGTTGCTCTCCCTTGCCACAGAGGGCAGGACAATTGGCAATGGGTTCACACGACAGCACAGCAGATTGAGATTAAAATCTTCCTAGCTGTAAGAAGAGCCGCACAAGGGAATTGGCCGCCTGTGGAAGTTGTGGACTCGCCTTCATTAGAGGTTTCAAAAGGAGGCTTGGGAGCCATCTGCCTCGGAGGGTTCAGCAGCAACAAATCCTGCACTTTGGTAGGGGGGTTAGACTGGGTGACCCTTGCGGTCCCTTCAAAATACAACCTCTAATGCTCCACCCAAGTGTGGCCAAAACAACTCTACAGCCAGAGCGTCTGTGGGGCAAGGCCCATGCCTTTTCTGGCCTCTGGAACATGCCCCTCCATCAATTATTTATTAATATAGAGCAATTTACGCCCCCCCCCCACCTCCTTTGAGCACCAGCAATGAAAACGCTTTGGATGAAGCTGGGCACAAGTCTAACCCAAGATGGGTGCAGCGAGCTACAAATATCAATTCAAACCGGCTAGTTAAGTCACAATTTGCTCACGTGTAAGAATTCAATACCAGTGGAGGTCGGTCCTGCAGGCTCCCATGACATGGGCCAGACACAGGATACTTTTGAGCTGGGGAACATAAAACCCACAACCTTGGCTGTTCAACTTAGGCATTTACTGAGCCCTCTGTGTTATGAAGCGTTGAGTACATCCTCAACAGGCAAAACCGATTTGCCTTAGAAGATGTGATCCAACTCCCCAGGGGGAACCGCCATGGGATATTCAGTTACCGAGTTTGATTTTCAGAACTTAGAAGCCACCCACCAAGCAATGTGCTAGCAGAGGCATCCTGATTTTGTGTGTTAAAATCCTTCTAATGAGGCTGTAACCAACCATTCACCACCAACGTACCAAAGCCTAACACAAGACCCAAAGAAGGGATGGTTTGACAGACACACAGTTATTGTTACTGGGTAGAATTTAAAAGGCCTCCCTGGCATGTTTAATTTATTCTAAGCCTTGCTGGATGTTTTGTTGCACAAACTGATTTCCTCGGGTTGATGAACAATCAGGGAACTGACTGCAATTTACAAGAACACTAGGAAATTTCAGTGAAGAAAAGATACGCTGGCCAAGGCCGTCAGTGCAGCCCTTCACTGGGTCCAGGATTCTCAATGCAGTTAGTGCCACTTGCGGGTGTCAGGGAGGCCATGAAATACTAATGGACAAAACAAATTGCAATACTGACCGCAAAGAGCCTGGGACCACCACACTGCAACGGTGCTGCACAACCAGAGCAACTACAGTGCACCGGGATAGACATCCCTGGCCTGCACAAAAGTTATGTGCATGAATGACTTTGTTGCTAAAGTGCAGCTGGCTCTGGGGTGGAGGGTGATAGCCACCACATCACACAGCAGACATTGAATACTCGTGTTTGGGGGTTGATGGGGACAAATTTGCCAAAGGATGCCAGAACCAACCCAGGTTCTTACAAAAGATGCCCTCAGACCTTTAATGTTTTCCCTAAGCAGCTGGGAGCTCCGATTAAAGTTGCGTCCAAAAGCGATGCACAGCAGACTACTTGGGCCTCAGCCTCAGTCGTGTGAAATGAAAGCTGAAGGGTCAGATCCTGGTCTGGTGTAAATCTGTGCGGCTTTCTTGTTCTGAATGGAACTAGGGCTTTACAGTCGGTGAGGGCGGGCCCAAAGGTGATGCCTGGTGGTCTGGCCTCAGTCCAGTGAGCCAAAGGGACTCAGGCAAGATTTATTTGCATAGCAAATGAGAAGGGAGCACAATACACTGTACAATACATTGTTTAAATACCTTCTTTGCATTTCACCCTGCCTATCTGAGGGAGGGGGGACTTGATAGCAACCACCAGCTACCTGAAAGGCGGACAGTCCAGGCTGGGTGGATCTCAGCTTTTCTCAGTGGTGGCTGATGACAGAACAAGGATTAATGGTCTCAAGCTGTGGTGGGCGAGGTATGTCTAGGCTAGATATTAGGAAAAACGTTTTCCGTGGGAGGGTGGTGAAGCACTGGAATGGGATACTTAGGGAGGTGATGGAGTCTACATCCTTGGCAGGTTTCAAGGCCAAACTTGACAATGGCCTGGGGGCGGGGGTAGGATTTACTTAGGGTTGCTCCTGCTTTGAGCAGGGGGTGGACAAAACAATCCCTTGAGGTTTCGTCCACCCCTGACCTGCTCTGATTCTGGGTGATCCACTGACTCCACTGTCACGTACCTCTCCCCTCACGGAGCCCCACTTCCACAGCTATCTTCCAAAAGCACAGTTTGCACAGGAAGCAATTCATGCAAGAGCTTATTTAAGCCATTGCCTGTATGTTAGTGAGAAAATAGTTAAGACAATGCCTGGGGCTCCCTTTACTGTGCTTATCTGTCCACTGCATGAGCCAGTTTTACCTCAGTAACAAGAAGCAAAGGGTACCACTGCTTCTTTAGAGAACTGACTGGCCCCTGGATTTTTATTATATACTTCTTCAGACAGGACAGAAACAAAAAAGGTGTCCTCTGGTAAGATGGCCTCCAATAAGAGCCATAAACCACGTTCCAAAGGGGCAGCCACGTTAGTCTAGTTCAGCAAAACAAACAAGGAGTCCTGTGGCACTTAAAGACTAACAAATTTATTTATCACACAAGCTTTTGTGGGAGAAAAATCTGATAGAGTAGTATCTTCTCCCAGGAAAGCTCATGTGATAAATAAGTTTGTTAGTCTTTAAAAGTGCCATGGGACTCCTTGTTTGTTTTACCCATAAACCATAGCACAAATGACTGATAGCAAACAAAAGAAGTGTCACACAAATGGGAAAACGAGGAATAATTCTAACAATGATATATTTCTGTATAAACCCTGGGACATGCTTTAACCCTTGTGGTGTGATCTGCATATCATTCATGCTCATTCTTACAGTGTACTGTGTATGATCTGATCCAAGGGATGTCACGTACAGTGGTTTCTGAATACTCACGGCATATGGACCGTTACAGTTATGGTAGCATGCTCCATGCAACATCATACATGTGCACAGACATGAAACTCTGCCATGTCACAGCCCCAGCTGTGTCTTACATGGCTTGAATGGATGCCGACAAGCACGAAGCTGTGTTTCCATGCACACAACAACAATGGACTAGCCCAAGCGCCTTTGGCTCAGGTGGAAGGAACCATGCCCATAGCCCAGCATGGCTGATCACCTGACCCCAGGAGCTGTTGAGGAAACATGTTAAAAGAAAGAGGCACCGCTGGTTTGGGGGTCTCCCCACGAATCCATCTTCTGCGCAATGCCAAGGACTGACAAATTACCTCCAGGAAGCAGGCAGAGGAGGGACAGGCTGCAAAACATATCACAGCCAACCCGTGTGGTAAACTGAAAAGATGACCGTGAGAGTGACCTTAGCTTAGAATACCATTTGATTGTGGCTAGCTTCTCGACTTGCTACTCATTTGATTGAGTCACGCTGATGTGGAAGCACTCAATTCTCACTGCAGTCCGGAAGCTTTTGCTTGTTTCATCTAAAGCGGCACGTGTGCACTGAGTGTGCAAAGAGGCCTCACTCGGAGTGACAGAGCTGGTGCATAAAAATGTCTTTGAAAAACTGAAGGACAAGTGTCAGTGAACTTGTGGGGTGCAGGGGCCAGCACCATACCCTGCTAGATAATGGTTCCCAGGGTTGCATTTTAGACTGGGGGTGTTTGCCGGGGCTCTAATCCCAAGAGTGGCTGGCTGGACGGCTCCTCCACTGGGTGAGGGACCAACTACATGTGAGCTGACAGGAATGGGGTTCACACGGCACTCAGCAGTGAGACAACTGCACATCTGTCCAGACTGGAAGAGGGGAATGTCACAAACCCTCAATGCAGTTTGAATTTAGATCACAATTTTGGGGAAAAAGGGGGATTAGGCCAGAGTTATACTTTTTTTTAGCACGAGGGCATATCTGATTAAAAAAATCTGTTAGGGTTTTTTTCCACATGCCCTGTATTTTTCTGAGCACCTGTACTTTGTCCTCGCCATATTGCTCCCCACAATGTCACCTGCTCAGACGCAGCACAATTCTATAAAGGATCCTGCTGGTGCCACTGTTTTAGGTCCCTGAAGATCTGGAAGAGCTGCACAGGGTTATCAAACTGCCCGTAATCTCCTCTCTTCTCTGGCTAGATAAAGGTTCAGGTGACAGGCTTCCCACTCACCTAAGACTTTGCCCTCTAAACCTGGTGCTGATAAAAGATGGAAATTAATTCTTTACAGAATCTGAATTAACGATCACAGAGCTGCTTATGTCTCTAAGGGGGCTCCTGTTAAGATCCACGTAAGGCAGGCCCCAGAGGGAATGGGGAAAGTTACTTACAATGTACTGCCCCAGTTTTACTCCCTTCCATCATCTGGATGTGGTAACCCACCAAACCTGTTACCCAGCACCCTGACCTCAGGACAGGCATCCCATTGCAGCCCTACAGACCTAAGATAAACAGAAATAGGACCCACGAACTGTCTTCCCTCGAGCTCTAGTTAAAACAGTTGTTTCGTCCAAAGGTGGCAGCTCAGTGCACAGGCTCCAACTGCAACCCAAAGCTGGCAGCTCAGTGCACAGGCAATTAACCTGCGTGGGACCCACAGATAAGATATTCCTAAGGCAAACGAAGCAATTTAACATGAGTCAACAAGAATTGGGGGGGGGTACGACTGAGCAGCACCTGCAAGGTGCCACCAGCCTGCAGAGCTGCATGTAACACAGCCGCAGCGCCTGAGACACACCAGCGCAGCTTGGGCGTAACGTGGGCCTGATTTCCCCTCGGGACTCCCCCCCCCATGCTGGGGGACTCCCCCAGCCTCGTTGCCCTAGGAGGCCTTGTGCTAACAGCCCTGTAATCCCCCCTCTTCCCCCAGCAGTCCCCAAGTGCCACACACCCAGCCACCCTCATGGCCACAGCGGGGAAGAAAGTCCAACCCCCAACCCCATGGAAAGGGAGAGGACAGGCAGCTTGGCAGCCCTCAGCCTCTCAGCTGGGGCAGGTGTCCTGCCCCACATTAGCTGAGGGGGATGGCCCCCCTGCCGAGCAGCCTGGCCTGGGCACCCTGCTAGGGAATTGGGGAGCCCATAGCTCCAGCCTGGCCAAGCACCAGTTGGGCTCCCGTGGCAGGGAGGGGACCCCATCGTGCCCCCTTGCCAGTCCCACAGATGCCCGGGAGCAGTGCCCAGGGGCGGGCAGGGGGCACAGCAGGCTGGAGAAAGGGAGAAGCCAGAGCCGTGCTGGCCAGCCCCCTGAAAGCCATGAGAAAACTGGGGGGCAGCTCCTCCTCACAGATGCGTGCTCCGCACGAGGTGCCCCCTCGCACTCCTGGACACAGCGGTGCTGAGGTGCCTCTTGTGCGCCCCGTTGGTGGCCAGTCTCTCCGCCATGGTGACAGCTGCCCATCTCTGCCCAGGCTTCCTCACTCACCACGTTGTTTGTGGCTCAGTCCCCGTCCTGGTCTGAGCCCTGAACAAAGGTCCTGCCCCCCGGCTCACCTTCCACTCCTGCAGCCTTGCAGGCCCCTGTTCAGGACTGAGAAACCCATCTCCTGAGTCCCCAGACCGCTCAGCCGGGATGCTTTCCGCCTCCAGGTGCAGAGCACGGCTCATTGGGACCCTTCCTTGCCTCAGCCCATCACATCTCCTGGGAAGGGCCTGCCAAGGGCTGGAGAGGAATAGAGGCAGCGCGGCGTGAGCTTGGACATGGGGCTGGAGAAAGACTTTGCCATCAAAGTGGCAGCTGTGCCTGGAGCATGGTGCCCTCCAGGGAGAAGACAGGCCTGGGGCACGGAGGCACAAGCGCTAGCTCAGCGGTTTGCAAACTTTCCAAGCCGAGCTCCCCTCCCCAAGTCGATTTTGAGTTGCAATTTTTGGCTGTGTCCCCCTCCATAACTGTCCCTCTGCCCTCACATTTCGGGATGGGGGAAGGTACCTGTGAGCCAGCACTGACCCACGGGTGGGGGGTGGCCTGCTGAGCTGAGCTGATTTGGGGACAGAAGAGGTGCTCCCTTCCCAAACCCCACTGCCCTGAAGTGGGGCCAAGCCATGAGCTGCTTGGAGCCACTGCTCCCCCCCAAAACACTCCAAATGTTCCTCCTCACACTCCTGCCCCCCGGGGCACGCCGCATGGTTTGAAAACTTCTGCCCTGACGTGGTGAGTCCCAGGAGGGGACTAGTCCGTGCCACCATGGACCGTGTCACAAGGCGGCTCCGTCTCTGCCCTGCGTGCCACACTGCCCGGCCTGTTTCTTGATCTCTTAGCCACAAACGCAGCCCAGGTTGTCACCCTTTCAACACAAGGTATTTATTTCCCACTTACAAAACTGAACAAACCACCAGCTTACAGTGGGCACTAACCACACAGTCTTCTCTCCTCGACCCAGGCTTGCCCTGAGCTCGCCACGCCTCCAACTTACTGAGCCAATTGCCCCATTACCCAGCAATGGCCACCCATGCGTCAGTGAGCCCCATGGTGGTTAATCGGGTCCATTCAGACCCGCACTCTTCCCCTCACTGCCACAGCCTCAGTCGGGTGCTGCGCCAACAAGTGCCCCGTCACAGGCACTCAGAGCAACACGGAGAAGACTCGGGTAAGCCCAGGATGGGAGGACAGGATTTTGAACTGGCTGGTCAACACTGAGGACTGCACCCAGAAAACAAAGAATTGAGGCCTGGCAGGCACCTTGAGATGTCCTGTAGTCCCCTGCACTAAAGGCAGAATAAAAGTGTTATCTAGATCGCCCCTCAAAGGAGTCGCTCTAGCCGACCCTTAGACAAACACTTGTCAGGGAGGGTCTAGCGCTAATAGGCAACTAAAGGCTCAAAGATCCAGCTGAGGGGAAAGGAAGCAAAAATGAATACATTTAAAACCAGACAGATGAAATGCAGCTGTGAGGTAACTAGCAGAAAACCAACAGAGAGAGCGTCCCAGGGAATAAGGCAGTGGCTGAACACTTTGGTCCTTGCCTCTTCTAACATACAACTCCCCACAGCCAGGAAGAGAACCCAGGTCTCCTAACAGCCAACATTTAAAAGCCGTCTAGCAAATGGCTGTGTAACCCACTGGTAAAGTGTAGTTCAGGGTCGGATGATGTTTTTCCTGCTCTCAATTACGTACTCATTTAATGCAAGTGGCACAGGTTTGCTCTGTGGAATTGGCGGCCACGAGTTCAAATTCTAACCATCCATGCAGGAACAGAGAGCGTGTGATCATATAGTTAAGGACTGTGTCATAAAGCACATGCATGAAGACGTAGTATGACGGGTTCATGGGTAACAGTAATTCGGACACTTCCTGACTTTGCAAGCTGATTGCTCCCGTAGAGTGGAATTCTATTTGTAACTCGTCTATACGGCACCTTCTCAAGTTCAGAGCTTGGGAGAAGGTGTCTTAGACCCTTGGTAATGGGTTACAGAAAGTCTGTGATTTTTCAGCAACCAGCCCAACTCCAGTCAAGCTCCAGAAAGACTGAAGACTGTTCCCTACCCCATCTATGGCTCGTGGCCACTCTCTCAGTTGGACGAGACTTGTGTTATTGGTGTCTATGCCTCTAAGGGCTGAGTGTCCCAGCTGGTGTCTGGGTGTGGTACTGGGAACCTTTTGATACCGTCATGTGCAGCTGGTTGATGAACCAGACTCAGATTAATGCAGAGCTCTTGCAAGCACCTTGTTTTCACAGAACGCCACCACTCTCAGTCCCAGGACCTCCAGCATAAGCTTCCCACTGTGCTTTGCATGAGATAACATATGTGGCAGAGCTAAAAATTGAGAGCGCCATGGGGAGTGAGCTGCTCCTGATGGAGGTTGCACCCACAGAATAGGATTCAGGCATGTTGACAAAGAGAAATATGTGGGAAGCTTGTCTTGCAGCCGCCCTGCTCATAAACAGAGGATGAAATTCCCCGAGGCTATCAAGCCTACGTTTGAAACAGTGCTAAATCCACACAATTTCTTGCCATGGAAATATATAATGATGAGCTTTTTTATAGCTATGCAAAATAGCTCATTAAATAATTTGAAGAAAAATACAATACAGCACTGACTAAGTGTCACCGAATCTTCCCCTCCACTCCCTCCAAACCCCAGGCACAGGAGGCTTAGTCACAGGGGCTGCTGAGGGAATGAGGCTGTGAAGAGATCTCCGTAGGCTCTGGTTGTCCAGGTAAAAGTCAAAGTGAGCTGTTCAAGATCCCTGTCACTACCACAGATGGCCATGTGTTTTTGGTAGGGGCAAGCTAATGTACATTTACACTCTTTTAAGTGGCTTGATTATGTTAAAGCTGAGCAGCGCATTAAAAACAAATACTGTAACTAGTGCGAGATGCAGGGGAAGAATGAACTGGGAGATTCAGACGTCCACGTGTAAGCCTTCTGCCAGGCTAAGGGCACAGCAGCAAAGGGCCGGGTTCCATATCTAGGGGTTCCCCAACAATGTTACAGCACCAACTGACTCAAGTCCCCACCCAGTGTCCTGCGAAATCGTGCACCGTTCCCTGGGCGCCCTAGAGGGGCAATGATTTCCCACTTGCAAGGATGAGGCTGAGTGTCGTACAGAGAACTTTTAATAGTAATGTAGCAGAATATATAGAAGCAATATCAAAACCAGCACTGGTTTGGAGAATTAGTGCAGGACAAGATTCCCACCAAACCGAAGACAGCACTTACGGCACCCTAGTGTATGTAAAGAACGTCCCTCACTCCTCCATTACCCTCATACTGACCATCATAGTTTTAGTGTCCGCCTCAAAAGGGGGGGGGGGGGCTCAGCCCTCCCCTCCAGCTGTCTTCTGCCACCTCTGGATCTGTTCACACTAGCCACCATCTGCCGGCCCTGCCTGCTGGCCACTCATGCCCTCCGCTGAGCGCTCCGCCCACTGGCCATTGGCACCGCC
>ML682046.1:1277313-1345236 GCA_007922195.1 Podocnemis expansa
ACCGCCGGCTGGCCACGCGTGCCTTCCACTGGCCACTCACGCTAGTCACTGGCTCCGCCTACCGGCCGCTGGCACCGCCAGCTGGTCAATTGCACCATTCATTGGCTGCTGCCACCGTCCACTAGCTCCACCTGTTGGCCACTCACACCTTCTGCTGGTCACTTGCACCATCTATTGGCTCTGCCTGCTCAGCTCTTAGAGACGATTTCAGCCTTCAGTGATTTTAGCTCCAGACTTCAGGCCACCAGAAACAGCTCCTGCGATCAGAACAACAAAGGAGACTACACAAGGAGTCATCAGGTCTATCTTCTAACAATAGGCCGGTGGGTGTGTGTGTCAGGCATTGCCCAAAGCATTGCTCTTTATAGAGCTATTGCTGGATCTCTCTGATCTCACAAGACTGAAAAATAGAGTTACTCACTCTTCCACGTTCTATGTCGCTGATGGATATTTTCCATCAAATAGATTAAACAGGGTTTATACAACCAAAGGGTAGTATATCATGAATAGAGAATATTTCATTTCCCTCGTCAGTTAAAATACAAATATTGAAAGATTTGTGATCAAATCAGCCCATAGACAATTTACCATCATGCCCTGCACCTACACAGTGAGATTACGTTAATACCAACTTGTGCTCATGCAGATACAAAGCCCATGCAGATCAGTTGCCCCCCTTTCAGCTGCTAAGCACAGGAAGTGTCCAGCCTCTAGCCCTGGCTTACATATGGAAAGGATAAAAGGAGAACAGTAAAGTCTGGGATTCACATGTTGTGTAGAAGAAAAGTGTGCTCACTCAAAAAAAGGGGCTGGTAGGAGAATGCAGGGTCACTGTACGGGCCAGTAATTCTGCCTTCACATTTACCACAACAAGAAATAATCATTGTTGACAACCACTGAAAAGGTCTAATTAATACTGTTGGTCCTGCTGAGTCTTTGCACCCCTGGAACAAGGCAAAACAAGATAAACTGACGCCAGACAAATTCACACTGGAAATAAGGCATAAATGCCTAAATGGGGTTGGGGGGGGGGGAATGGAGTGGCTGCAGGGGCAGGAAAAAGGTGATTAACCACTGGAACTGACACCCAAAGACACCAATGGCTTCTCCATCTCTTCAGGTCTTCAAATTCAGCCCTGGATGTTTTTTTTGGGAAATGCTTTACGTAACACTTCCATTAAATGTACATTAGCACATTCAATCCAGCAGTGACTGGGTGAAGCTATGGCCTGTGCTCCAAAGGTCAGACGAGATGATCTAATGGGCCCTTCTGGCCTTAAGCTGTAGGAATCTATGTTCATATTTTTCATGAGTCAGCCTCATTTTCCTGGCAGTGTGCTGCATAACTAACCATGCCTTAGGTACACGAGGGGGTAATAAGTTGAGGGAGAAACAGACTGGTCCTTTGGCTGCTGCTGAGCGCACATCATATACAAGTTCCTTGCCTAAGCTGCCTGCTCTTTCTACCCCACTGCTCATGTTCTCTGCTGTGTTATATCTATCCATGGCCCTTTTCCTTGTGCCTCATTTCCCTTGCATGCACTGCGAACAGCAGCCTTGTTGCACTTGATATGCAGGTGCTGTCATTCATTAAATGTGGGGGGAGGAGGAGTAAGCCGCACTCCAAAGAACAGACCAAGAGATTGATGATTACAAGTGGGTGCTAGTCTTGTAAATTTTGGGCTGGCTTTTAGGGAGAAGGATGCAGCGGCAACCTCTCTAGCAAACCCTCTAGCGCAATTTACTCCTTTGCCTCTCCTTGACCACAAAAACATCTGACATGGCTATTGCACCACTTCTTCCAATAACTGCCCCCACCCAGAATTTCAAACAAATATTTTTTTGTGCTCTCACTGTATTTTCAAGTGATTCAAACTACAGCTATCTAACTCAAATATTTTAGACATAATTTCAAGGATGTTAAATTTTCCCAAACCAATTGCTGCATCACAGTCGTCCAAGGCAGCTCAGGGGTTGGTGCAGCGCTGTACAATAACAGAAATGAAAGAGGTGAGACAAACATAGCTACCCCCTTTAGAAATAGCCATGTAGCTGGGCAAGAAGCCGGAAGAAATAGCAGACTGCAAGGGAAAGCCAGTGGAGGACTTCCCAGGAGGGAGATGTGAAGAGAGTGTAGAAGAGGAAGAAGATTCTGGTGGTGAACAAAAACTACCCAACATTTTTTAGAGTCTCAATAGTCAGGTGATGGCCATAGAGCACTCCCCCATGGCCTGTAATGACCTTGAAGGCATCTTCCCTCATATCCCCCACATCCCAGAGATCTAAGAACAATGCATGTACACCCAGAACCTTTAAAAACTATATCCTCCCTCAGTTAGACCTAATTTATTCTTCTTTATCGACTCCCCTATTAGAGTCAGTGTTTCAGGGACTTTCTTCTTGGTGCTTTGTTTTTCCAGTCCTGGCCTTCCTGACCCATAAACCTTCACATGGAGTCCAGGATCTTCCCAGCCCTCCCTCATGGGGCCTGTGTACTCCTCGTCTGTGATGTTACCTCCTGCAGTCTGGGCTGGTGTGCTGCTCTGCCCTCAATTCCCTATGCCCAGGCCCCCATTTACCGCGCCTTGCTGGGTGAACCCCCCTTCCTATGTCAGCTCACACCAGCCTCCTGCCTATAATTGATTTGGGGAGTGGAAATGTGCTTACTAGCCACTCATGGGATCGCCCACCAGTAAGCGCCTGCAACGACAGATGAATCACTGGGAACTTCCATCCTACTGGGATAAGGATCATTCCCAGGTCACTGCAAGGTCATTTACTCTGGTCCATCAGATTAACAAAGAAACTGATATACAATTAGCCTTTGCTCCAAGTCAGGCGTTCACACTTTCACTCTCTTTCTAAAATCCACATTGCTTATATTATTTTATCAATTAAAGGTTAGTTTATTGATTAAAATTTAATTTTAAGTGAGTATATAGCAAATTAATGCAAAATCGAATAGTTAATTGGTCAAGAAGTTTATCATAATCAAATAAAAGATAACTCGCACTCAAAACTTTATTGCTGTTTCAATTATGTTCAGCTTACCACTAAATTTTGACTGTGATGATTTTTTAGCCAGTTTCTGCCCTCTCTGCCTTGGGAACAGCCTAGTTCTTAGGGTTGCTTGTAAGATAGAGTCAAAAGCAGAAAAACCTCAATCGGTTCAAAGCGTGACCTTATCTTTTTAGCCAGCCTTCCTCCTTTTGGTCAGGTGACTCTCTCCTCTCTGGCTGCGGTACTTCATTTGCATTGCTTTTGTTATTCATACCATTACCAGGTGTATTAGATGCAGCTTTGACTACCTGCTCACGCCTGAGCCCTATGAAATATATTTGGGGACATCTTTAATGTCTGTACACATGTATGATCATAGAATCATAGAAACTGGAAGGAACCATGAGAGGTCACTGAGTTCAGTCCTCTGCACTCACAGCAGGACCAATTACCCTCTTAAACCATCCTTGATATTGCAGGAAACATGCAACCATAAGAATAACATACGCCAGCAGGTTCTTAAACTTTTATGGGTCGACACATGCTTGGTGGCCTATCACAATCCTACAGGACACGCCAAGTCCACCCTCCCGACCCCCCATGCTGAATCCAGCTATCACCCCAGCTCTCTGCAACACACTTACCCCTTGTGGCAAATCAGTAATGTGTCCTGACAGAGTGGTTGAGAAGCACTGACATGTGATAGGGTAACAAGCCTTGTGGATAGAGGGGAAGTGGAAGATGTGGTGTATTAAGACTTTAGTAAGGCTTTTGGTATGGTCTCACATCACATTCTCATTAACAAACTTGGGAAGTACAGCCTGGATGAAGCCACTATAAGATGGGTGAAAAACTGGTTGGATAACCACTTCCAGAAAGTAGTTACCTATGGTTCCCAGTCATGCTGGAAGGGTGTCACGGGCAGGGTATCGCAGAAATTGGTTCTGGGTCTGGTTCTGCTCAGTGTTTTCATCAATGATTTAGGTGATGGCTTAGAGAGCACGCTTATAAAGTTTGCTGATGATACCAAGCTGGGAGGGGTTGCAAGTGCTTTGGAGGACAGGATCACAATTCAAAATGATTTGGACAAACTGGTGAAATGGTCAGAGGTAAGCAGAATGAAATTCAATAGACAAGAGCAAAGTACTCCACTTAGGAAGGAACAATTCATTGCACAGATACAAAATGGGCAATGACCACCTAAGAAGGAGTACTGCAGAAAGGAATCTGGGTGTCATAGTGGACCACAAGCTAAATATGAGTCAGCCACATAACACCGTTGCAAAAAAAAGTCAACACCATTCTGAGATGTGCTAAGAGGAGCATTGTGTCCAGTTCTGGGTGCCTCATTTCAGGAAAGATGGGAACAAATTGGAGAAAGCCCAGAGAAGAGCACCAGGAATGATTAGAGGTCTGGAACACTTGACTTATGAGGGAAGACTGAAAGAGCTGGGTTTGTTTAGTCTGGAAAAGAGGAGCCTGAGGGGACATGATGATAGTTTTCAAGTACATAAGAGGTTTTCATGAGGAGGAGGGAATAAAACTGTTCTCCTTAACCACCGATGATTATACAAGAAGTAATGGGCTTAAACTATGGGAATGGAGGTTCAGGCTGGACAGTAGGAAAAAATCCCTAACTGTCAGGGTGATTTATGACAGGAATAAGTTGCTTTGGCAGGTTGTGGAATCTCCATCCTGGGAAGTTTTAAGAGCAGGTTAGACAAGCACCTGTCAGGGATGGTTTAAGAGGGCACTTGGCCCTGCCATGAGTGCAAGAGACTGAACTTGCTGACCTCTCCTGGTCCCTTCCAGTTTCTGTGACTCTCTGCTACCATAACAATAATGCGGATCAGAGCCTGGCGGGGGGCTGCGGGGTGGCATGATGTGGCTGTGGCTGGCTGCAGAAGAGGCTGCACATTGTGCAGCTGTGGAAGGAGCTCCTGGGCCAAGCCGCTGTGGCGGGCTCACTACTTCTAGGGGACTGCATCCTAGCTGACTTCTTCCTCCCCCTGGGTTTTCTCTTTTCTGCCTCTTGACTGCACTTTCGGTTCAGTAAAAAAACAACAAGCAGTTGTGTGGCACTTTAAGACTAACAGATTTATTTTTTTGCATGAGCTTTTGTGGGAGAAGATCCCACTTCCTTAGATGCCTCGAAGATGAGTGAACTTACAGAAAGGAATGAGACTAAATGCAAGGGGTGTAAAACATAGGATCGGGTCATAAAGTAACAGCAAATCAGAGCAGTTTACAGGCTCAAACCATGGGAAGCCTGAAATCAAATTACCCTTTGTAATGGGAAAAGAACCCATAGTCTCGATTTGAGTCCTGCTTTCACAGAATTTAGCTTGCATATTAATTCGAGTTCAGCTGTTTCTCTTTGGAGTCTTGATGTCCCAGGTACAGCTCTAATGACAGTTGTTAACAAATCCATCATCAAGTGATTAGGAAGATGGAAGTGCTCAGCAACTGGTTTCTTTGTTCTTTGATTTCTGATATCAGCTCTGTGCTCATTCAGTCTCTTACGGAGTGATCGTCCTGTTTGTCCAATATATAAGGTGTTGGGGCATTTCTTGCACATGATGGCATAGATCACATTAGTAGATGAGCAGGTAAATGAGCCTTTGATGGAGTAGCAGGCTTGATTAGGACCTATGATGGTGTCTGTTGTGCAGATATGTGGGCAAACTTGGCAGCGTGGTTTTTTGCAAGGGTGTGTGCCTGCTTCAATGTTCTTGTTGTTAGATCTGTAGTTGCTGGTGAGTATCTGTTTAAGATTAGGGGGCTGCCTATAAGCAAGGAGTGGTCTGTCTCCTAATGCTTGAGAGAGAGAGGGATCATTTTTTAGAATAGGCTGTAGGTCCTTAATGATCTTTTGCAGAGGTCTGACTTGAGGATTGTATGTGGTGACTAGTGGTGTTCTGTTGTTTTCTTTCTTGGGCCTCTCCTGTAGTAGATGACTTCGGGGAACCTGTCTAGCTCTGTCAATTTGTTTTCTTACTTCCCCAGGTGGGTCCTGTAGTTTCAAGAATGCTTGATAGAGATCCTCAAGATGTCTGTCTCTGTCTGAGGGATCAGAGCAGATGCGGTTATATCTTAGGGCTTGGCTGTAGACAATGGATCGTGTGGTGTGTTTAGGATGGAAGCTCGAAGGATGTAGGTAACTATACCGATCAGTAGGTTTTCGGTATAGGATGGTGGTGATGTGTCTATCCCTGATTTGTACTGTAGTGTCGAGAAAGTGGATCTCCTGTGTGGAGTGTTCCAGGCTCAATTTGATGGTGTCGTGGAAATTGTTGAAATCTCTGTGAAAATCTTCAAGAGCATCCCTGCCGTGTGTCCAGATGATAAAGATGTCATCGATGTAGCGCAGGTAAAGAAGAGGTGTCTTGGGATGAGACTTGAGGAAATGTTGTTCTAAGTCACCCATAAAGATGTTGGCATATTGTGGGGCCATGCGGGTGCCCATAGCAGTGCCACTGATTTGGAGATATAAATGATCCTTAAATCTGAAGTGGTTGTGGGTGAGTACAAAGTCGCAAAGTTCAGTCACGAGCTGCGCTGTGTCATCATCTGGGGTGGTTCTTCTAATAGCTTGTAATCCATCCTTGTGTGGGATATTGGTGTAAAGAGCTTCTACATCCATAGTGGCCAGAATGGTGTTTTCTGGAGAATGGTGTTTTCATTGGAGAACTTCCAGAAAACACCATTCTGGCCACTATGGATGTAGAAGCTCTTTACACCAACATCCCACACAAGGATGGATTACAAGCTATTAGAAGAACCATCCCAGATGATGACACAGCGCAGCTCGTGACTGAACTTTGCGACTTTGTACTCACCCACAACCACTTCAGATTTAAGGATCATTTATATCTCCAAATCAGTGGCACTGCTATGGGCACCCGCATGGCCCCACAATATGCCAACATCTTTATGGGTGACTTAGAACAACATTTCCTCAAGTCTCATCCCAAGACACCTCTTCTTTACCTGCGCTACATCGACGACATCTTTATCATCTGGACACACGGCAGGGATGCTCTTGAAGATTTTCACAGAGATTTCAATAATTTCCACGACACCATCAAATTGAGCCTGGAACACTCCACACAGGAGATCCACTTTCTCGACACTACAGTACAACTCAGGGATAGACATATCACCACCATCCTATACCGAAAACCTACTGATCGGTATAGTTACCTACATCCTTCGAGCTTCCATCCTAAACACACCACACGATCCATTGTCTACAGCCAAGCCCTAAGATATAACCGCATCTGCTCTGATCCCTCAGACAGAGACAGACATCTTGAGGATCTCTATCAAGCATTCTTGAAACTGCAGTACCCACCTGGGGAAGTAAGAAAACAAATTGACAGAGCTAGACGGGCTCCCCGAAGTCATCTACTACAGGAGAGGCCCAAGAAAGAAAACAACAGAACACCACTAGTCACCACATACAATCCTCAAGTCAGACCTCTGCAAAAGATCATTAAGGACCTACAGCCTATTCTAAAAAATGATCCCTCTCTCTCTCAAGCATTAGGAGACAGACCACTCCTTGCTTACAGGCAGCCCCCTAATCTTAAACAGATACTCACCAGCAACTACAGATCTAACAACAAGAACATTGAAGCAGGCACACACCCTTGGAAAAAACCACGCTGCCAAGTCTGCCCACATATCTACACAACAGACACCATCATAGGTCCTAATCAAGCCTGCTACTCCATCAAAGGCTCATTTACCTGCTCATCTACTAATGTGGTCTATGCCATCATGTGCAAGAAATGCCCCAACACCTTATATATTGGACAAACAGGACGATCACTCCGTAAGAGACTGAATGAGCACAGAGCTGATATCAGAAATCAAAGAACAAAGAAACCAGTTGCTGAGCACTTCCATCTTCCTAATCGCTCGATGATGGATTTGTTAACGACTGTCATTAGAGCTGTACCTGGGACATCAAGACTTCAAAGAGAAACAGCTGAACTCGAATTAATATGCAAGCTAAATTTTGTGAAAGCAGGACTCAAATCGAGACTATGGGTTCTTTTCACATTACAAAGGGTAATTTGATTTCAGGCTTCCCATGGTTTGAGCCTGTAAACTGCTCTGATTTGCTGTTACTTTATGACCCGATCCTATGTTTTACACCCCCTTGCATTTAGTTTCATTCCTTTCTGTAAGTTCACCCATCTTCGAAGCATCTGAGGAAGTGGGATCTTCTCCCACGAAAGCTCATGCAAAAAAATAAATCTGTTAGTCTTAAAGTGCCACACAACTGCTTGTTGTTTTTTTACTGGACTAGACTAACACGGCTATCCCTTTTGAAACTTTAGGTTCACCCACCCAAGTGAATTAAATCAGTCTCTTGATCCTCATCGGGTGAGTTGAATAACCTGCAAACCATCTGTGCTGTGTGGGAGAAAGAGCCTTTACCCATTCTCACTGAAGGCTCCTGACCTTTAAGGAACAACGCTCTGGGGTGCTGCTGTCCCTGGGACCGTCTTTCTCTCTCTGACAGCTTCAGTCACTCTTCTGGTCTTCATTCATTTTCCCTGTACTCACGGAACAGGGCAACTGGCTTCCCAAACAATCTCCTCTGGTCTTGAGGCTAGTACCCCAGTAAACTTAATCCTGTTTGCTGCTGCTTTTACTGGGAAAAGAAGTTTGATAGCAAAAATTCACCACAGCAGGATGTGTTGTGTGGCCACTTGCTACATGCAAAGGATTCCTCTGGCCTTTTCAATTTGAGAACATCAGGAACATTCTAGCTGCAAAGAAATAATTGAAATTATGGCAATCAGTGATAGGATAGTTCCTGTGAGGCATGGTTTACATCCACTGACTTTCTGGAGCTAGAAGCAGGACATTGGGCTACCTTACCAGCTCAGTTTGATTACTAAAGTTTATTGGTTTCATGCAGATGGACATAAGACTCTCTCATTCAAGATCAGAGTCTTTCTGCCATTTCTTTTGGACTTTCAGGATACAGATCGTGAAGCAGAAATGGAGTCTGCATCTTACAGGATAAATGAAGCTCTGCTTCACAGATTGAGGTTTCCATTTTGGCTTGCATAGCATTGCACAGACTTGTATATTTTCCCCAAGCACGACCCAAACCAAATACACAGCATGGAATAGTCCCCTGGGTGTATGGAGATGAGTTGTGTAATATGCCAAAAGATTTGCTGTGGACTGCAGAGTGAAGATTATGCTTTACCAAAGAGACAACACATCTCTTCTATCAGCACTACTCATTGCAGAATATGAACAATAATATAGGCTCTTAACAATAGTGACTGATACGCCAGCATTTCAGCCATGTAGAAATGGACAGACCTCATCCCTGGCGGAAAAAAAATAGCAAGGGGTCCTGTGGCACTTAAAGACTAACAGAGTTATTTATTCCACGAGCTTTTGTGGGAGAAAATCCCACTTCAGACACTTTGAAGAAGGGGAAACTTACAGAATGGGATGAATATAAATGCAGGGGAGTGTAAGACATGGGAGCAGGTCATACAGTAACAGCAAATCAGAGCAGTTAAGATTATGTTTAATTGTTAAGATTAGATGTGAAAAATAAGCCTGTTAGTCTTTAAGTGCCACAGGACTCCTTGCTTCTTTTGCTGAACTAGACTAACATGGATGCCCCTTTGGAGCCCCTGGTGAAGAGACTGTAAGGAATAAACCTACCTTGGCCTCTGGTGGCATAGGCTAGATGTCCATAGCTTGGTGCTTCAGGCACTAATTTCTATGAATCTCCCTTCAGCAACCCACGCAGATCAGTCAGGAATGGTACAGACGACCAGAACTGGCATCAACTTCACAAAAAAAAGATGGCTTGGACAAATCATAGTCTGCCTCAGCTAAACGTCCTGTCAAGCAGTGACAGGTCTCTCCACTTTGCTGACGGTAGCTCTGCCACCACCTGTCAGTGCCCAACATTCAATTCCTGAGGGATCCTAGCTCACGAACTGTGTCCTGAGGCTTAGGGAAGCTGGCTGAAAACAAGCCGAATAAAGAACTTCATTGAAAATACAGGTGTTCACACATCTTCATTCTTTGCAAGGTAGTATTCACTTGCCCCTCTGCCAAAATCTGAGAGCAAGATCTTGTTCTCTGTTATGTGGCTTTATTACATCCGTGTTTGTGAACATCCACAGAGCTTCCTCTTCTGATGAAACAGAAAGACTTGACCTAGGGTTGACATCACGCACAGGAATATCAAATGCCAAATAAGGACTCCATAGGTTGACAAATGCTTACACAAAGGAGAAGTATAAACTAGCAGAAAAGAGGTATCTGAAAATAGCTGCTCAATGAGCAATGGCAGTCAAAAAAAGCAACAATATTAAGAACACTTCAGAAAGGGGAGATATTGACAGAAAATATTATGACACTATATAAATTCATGATACACCCACACCTTGAGTACTGCATGCCGTTTTGGTCACACCCATCTAAAAAACATACTAGCATTGGACTAGGTACAGAGAAGGGGAACAAGAAAGTTGAGCAGTAGGGAACAGCTTCCACAGAAAGAGAAATTAAAAAGACTGGGCCTGTTCAGCTGGAAAAGAGATGACTGAACAGGGGATATGATAGAAGTCTATAAAATCGTGAATGATGTGCAGAAAGTGAATAGGAAAGTGTTATTTACCCCTTCACTGAGCATAGGAACCAGGGAGTCACATAAAGGAATTAAAAGGCAACAGGTTTAAAACAAACAGAAATATGTATTTCTTCCTACAATGGAAAGTTGACCTGTAGAACTCATTGCCAGGGGATATTAGGAAGGCCAAAAGTGTAAGTGGATTGAAAAATAATTGATGCTCATGGAGGACAGTCAGCCTATGACTAAACTAGTCAGGGACACAACTCCATGCCCCGGATGTCCCTAAACCTCAGACTGCCAGAAGCTGAATTGGACAACAGGGATCGATCACTCAATAATTCCCCTGTTCTCTTCATTCCCTCTGAAGCTCCAGGACTATTGGAAGACAGATTACTGGGCTAGATGGATGACTGGACTGATCCAATATGGCTGTTCTCATCACCATTTTTACTACTGGCTTAAGTCAGAATTGGCTTTTCAGCATCAGCTGTAGCCACTGGAGCAGATCTCAGTGCTACCCTCCTCCCACTTTTATCTTTACACACTAGAACCTCAGAGTTACGAAATGACTTCACTTGGCATCAGAAGTACGCAAAAAGACAACACCCAAGACCCTAAAAAACGACCCCTCCCCACCCAGTACAATACTGTGTTAAACAAACTACTAAAAAAAAAGGGCAACTTAAAAAAGCTGATACAGTAAAGAAACTATTTTTATGCTTGTTTTATTTAAATTAAGTGGTTAAAAGCAACATTTTTTCCTTTTGCATAGTAAAGTTTCAAAGCTGCATTAAGTCAATGTGCAGTTTTGAAACAACAACCATAGCATTTTGATCAGTGTTAGGAACACCCCCCACTCTCCGGGTGTTCGTAACTCTGAGGTTCTACTGTCTATAAAGAATCCAGGCTGAGATCAGGTCAAGTGGCTTTAGGACTGAGTTTCCAAAGGGATAGCCGTGTTAGTCTAGTCCAGTAAAAAAACAACAAGCAGTTGTGTGGCACTTTAAAAAATAAATCTGTTAGTCTTAAAGTGCCACACAACTGCTTGTTGTTTTTTTAGGACTGAGGCCTCCGGAGGCTGAACAATGAAGAGAAACCAGAAGGGGGACTTGGAAAAAGACTCTTTCTAGGGACAAGACCTTCCATGCCCTCCTCAGGCACGTAAACTAGCCATTGCTCTGTGATTCTGCTGTACCCTTCCATTGGCCTGCTAGGCAGACGGGTGCATGCCCAGACATCCTATACCGTAAGTGGACAACAGACATAGGCTTCCTGCATACAGCATGTTAGTGTGAATGGCGAGCACCTTCTGGATGTGCCTAGCACAGTGCTGAGCCCTTTTGCTCTGTTGATCACTGTAAAAGAGTCAGATCTTCCCCTCCAGCTGTGTAAAACTGGGAGCTGCAGGACATAAGCACGCTTCTGGTATAACCCCCGGAAAGCACCAGCTATGTGCGGACTCCCTGCACAGCTGCTGTAATGAGCCCTGGGGAAGGCAATAATGGCCTGACAGCCTAGACCATTATGTGTGAACACATAAAGAGGCCCAGGAAACAACTGGGAATCAGATCCCAGAAGGTTTCCCAGGAGGGAGTGTCAGTTTAGGGGAGGCTGGCTGGAGGGCATTAGGTGCATAAATTAACAGTTGCAGCGCTCGCTCGATCTAAGAGCTAAATTGCCACTCTCAGGAGGCAAGAGACAAGGCACATGAAGGAATCTCTTTTACTGGACCAACTTCTGTGACTAGCAGGCCAGGCTGAGGCCCTGGCTATAGCAGTCTCCTTAGTTCTTGAAGGCAGAGTGTGCTAGTAAGCAAATCCCTGTGTGAGGTTTTTTAATTAGGGACATGACTAGTCAATAGCCCAGAGCAGTCTTAGTTGGGCCTTCCCTGAGAGTTAACATCATTATTATTTTTAGCCCAGTTCAATTTTCCTGCCTGACTTGTGTTTGTTTATGGCCCTTATCTCAGGACTCTGTAAATGGTTCACTTCTCTTTACCCTCCCTGTTGGAGGCCGTCTTATGGAAGCTCCCAGCAGCAAAGCACCATGAGGTTTGGCGTGTGAATTTAGATCTGTTGTGAGAAAGGGAGCTGGCTGCCCTCTGCTGACAGGAAGCCTGTCCTAGCGCTCGGGGCGCTATTCCTAGCACTACCTGAGCCGGGCCCTGGAACACTGGTCAAGTTACAGCCCTATCTGCATGTTGCTGCCCCGTCATCTTCCCCACAGCAATAACATCAGGCTTAATTCAGGAGTAGCTGTGAAGTGCCCTGAGGGCATTGAACAGGGCCTCCTGCAGTGCCAAGCACCTGTCCACAGGCCAGTGGCGGAGCAGGTGGGTTGGCTCTGCCAAGCGACCAAGAGGAACAATCTCTTTGCTGAGTGCGGGAGGAGTTTTTCCAGTGCTGTAGTAAATCCGAGGGTGGTAGCTAGGCCAACTGAGGAATTCTTCTGTTGACTTCCTTGCATCTGCAGGTGGCCAGGATTTGGTCGACATAGTGATGCTGCACAGGGCACAACATTTTTCACAGCCCTGAGTGATGTAGCTGGGTCGATCTAACTTGTAGGTGCGAACCAAGGCCTGAGTCTGCCAACAGGGGACCAGGAGAATTAGTAAAAATTCCACAGAAGAGGAAGTTGATCAAGGAACACAGCAAGGGAAGAAAAAGGTGGAGAAACAGCAAAAAGACACTTCACTAAAATACTATTCCTCTAGTCAGTAAGGGAGCATGAAACAAATAGTCAATCTTTCTGTGAGGCAGATAGCTCTCCTTCACCCAAAGCAAGCCACATGACTGTGACACCTCCATTTGACTTGGACACACGGAGTATGTCCTAAGAGAATCACCAAGTCCAGTTAGCTCTTCACATCCATTCAGATCCATTCTCTCTTCAGCCAAAAGATCCACCCCCACCACACACATGCTCTTGAAAAGCTTCAAAAATGGAGGTTACTCACCTTGGTGCAGTAGCTGGAGTTCTTCGAGATGGGTGTCCCCGACATGCTCCACTTGAGGTGTGTGGGATCACCCCGCACCTAGATCGGAGATTAATTCGCAGTGTCCCCATGGTAGAGGGAGAGGAGGCATGTGCTGCAGTGGTGAGTGATTTTCCAGCCACTGGCAGGGGTGCGTACTCACCCCCCCACCTCCCCCAGTTCCCTGTCTACCACGGAGACCAGATGATGGAAACAATACTCGGAAGTAGAGGGGAGGAGGGAGGGTAGTGGAGCATGTCAGGGACACGCATCTCGAAGAACTCTGGCTACTGCACCAAGGTGAGTAACCTCCATTTCTTCTTCAAGCAGTGTCCCCGACTGCTCCACTTGAGGTGAGTACTTAGCAGTGTCCCGTCAAAGAGGCTGGGACTTCGGAGGACTGAGTGAGTAAGGTTGCTAGCACTGCTCTACCGACAGATGTGTCTGCCTGCGAGGTTTGTTCTATGGCATAGTGTCTGACAAAGGTGTCTGCGGAAGACCATGTGGCAGCTTTACAAATGTCCAAGAGTGGAACGTTCTTTAAGAAAGCAGTTGATGTCGCTATTGATCTAGTGGAATGTTGCTCTGATAAGATCAGGTGGATCAATCTGTGATAATGTATATGCAGTTCTAATGCAGGAAGAGATCCATTTCGACAATCTCTGCTTGGACGCTGGGTTGCCTTGGGAACGCTCTACGGTGGAGACAAAGAGTCTGGGGGTCTTTCTGAATTCATTTGTCCTTTGCAGGTAGAACGCGATGGCACACCTAACATCCAGGGTATGGAGAGCCGCCTGCTGTTTCGTGGTATGCAGTTTGGGATAAAAGGTAGGTAAATGTATGGTCTGGTTCATGTGGAAGGCAGATGTAATTTTCAGGAGAAATTTAGGGTGGAGGCGAAGGGATATTTTATCTTTATAGAAGATTGTTTATGGTGGATGGGCCATGAGGGCCGCCAGTTCTCCGACATGCCTTGCTGACGTTATGGTAACAAGGAATGCAACCTTCACTGATAGATTGAGAAGGGAGGCTGTAGCCAAAGGTTCAAATGGGGGTTTCATTAATACCCGTAGAACCATAGAGAGGTCCCATGGATGGGCTACAGAACACGTTTGCGGATAAAGGTTGTTCAAGCACACCATAAATCTCTTTATTGTATGGTGTGAGAATATCAATGAATTGTCTATTGTGTCATGGAAAGTGGAAATGGCTGCTAGATGGACCTTGATAGTGTTCATTGCAACCTTTGTTTCTTTCAGGTGAAGAAGATAGTCGAGGATGTCAGGAATGGTGGCCTGCGATGGAGATATCAACCTATGCGAACACCAGATGGAAAACCTGAGCCATTTTTGAAGGTAAGTTGTCTAGTTGTGGGTTTTCTGCTATTCAACAGGATGTTTCTGACCTTGTCGGACCATTGGAGTTCTAAAAGGTCAAACCATCGAGGTTCCATGCTGAGAGGTGGAGCTTGTGAAGGTGAGTATGCGTTAACCTGCCCTTGCTTTGTGATAAAAGGGTGGGAGTCTCCGGAAGAGTAATTGGTGGTTGTGTTGACATCCTGAGGAGGTAAGTATATCATGGCTGGCGTGGCCATGATGGGGCTATGAGTATCACCCTCGACAGTCATGACGGATCTTCCATGTTACCCAAGGCATCAAGGGTATCGGAGGGAAGGCATATAATAAGTTTTGGTTCCAGTCTACGGCGAACGCATCACCTAGCAATCCGCGTCCGATTCCTGCACGGGAGCAGAACCTTTGGCATTTGCTGTTCTGCTCTGTTGCAAAAAGGTCGACTTTGGGAGTCCCTGACAGCTTGAATGTGTGTGAAAAGGATGTCTTTGCGCAGTTCCCATTCATGTGTTTGTGGGAAGGACCTGCTCAGAGTGTCTGCAATAAAGTTTTGATTGCCCGGCAGATATATTGCTGATATATGGATGTTGGTCGCAATGCACCATTCCCATAATTTCATTGATTCCACACACACGGATGTGGAGCGAGTGCCCCCTTGACGGTTTATGTAGTGCATTCAGGCTGTATTGTCTGTCTGAATTCTGACTGCTTGCCCTGATATGCAAGGAAGGAAGTAGTGACATGCATATCGTACTGCTCTGAGCTCGAGTAGGTTGATATGAAGAGATCTTTCATGGGGGGGGCCCATTGGTCCTGAGCAGTTAGTTGTTGACAGTGAGCACCCCAGCCCATCAGGGAAGCGTCTGTCGTGATGAAGATTGAAAGTTTTCGATTAGTAAACGGAATGCCCTGACAGAGATTCGTCTGTATTGTCCACCAGGTCAGGGAGTGTTTGACCAGCCATGGGATTGAAATTGAGGATTTGAGCGTCCGGTTGTGATGACGTCATTGGCTGAGAAACCACAGCTGGAGGGGTCTCATCCTGAGTCTGGTGTGATGGACCAGGTAGGTTGTAGCAACCATATGGCCTAACATCTGCATGCAAGTACGATCCAAAGATGTTAGTGAAGTCTGCAAGGAGACGGCCATTTGTTTGATTGTGAGGTATCGCTGATGAGGTAGATACGCTCTTGCTGAGGTTGTGTCGATCCTGGCTCCGATGTAATGTATTTCTTGTGTTGGTTGCAGGACTGCCTTGTCGTAATTTATGGCCAGGCCCAGTGCTAGGAAAGTCTCCTCTGTGAGCTTTGTTGCAGATATCGCTCTCTGATATGATGGTGCTCTGATAAGGAAATCAACAAGGTAAGGAAAAATCATGATTTTTTGTCTGCATAGGAATGCCATGACCACTGCCATCAGTTTCGAGACAACTTGGGGTGCTGTACAGAGGCCAAATGGCAGAACTGTGTATTGGTAGTGTTTGTTCTGAAATTGGAACCAGAGGAATTTTCTGTGGGCTGGATGTATGGGCACATGAAAATAGACATCCTTCAAATCGAGGGATGTCACCCAGACCCCTCTTCCGAGAGATGGTATTATCATGCCAAGAGAAACCATTTTGAACTTCTGAATTTTTATGAACTTGTTTAACTCTCGTAGATCCAATATGGGTCTCCATCCTCCTGTACGTTTCTGTGTTATGAAGTAGCAAGAATAGAATCCCTTCCCGGCAAATTGGAGCAGAACTTCCTCTATTGCTCCTAGATGTAACAGGTTTTGTATTTCCCTGTGCAGACTCTGTACACGATTGGGGTCCCTGAACAGGGACAGGGAAGGGTGATGGGAAGTGGGTTTCGCTATAAAGGGGATGGAATAACCGTTGGTAATAATTTCTATAACTCATTTGTCTGCAGTGATGGCCTGCCAATGATGGAGAAATGGCAGCAATGGATGGCAAAAGAAGAGGGGATTGTGTGGAGGTAGTGTTGGCATGAAGATAGGGTGTTGGGCGAGCAATCCCTCGGTGAGAATGTCAAAATTGCTGTTTGGAGGCGTTTGCGTGAGCAGCAGATGTTGATGGATTAGGCTGTCGTCTTCTGTTCTGGTTCCTCTGTCTAGGCCTCGTATTGTCAACTCTCCTGTTCTGGTAGGTGTTGGGATAGCTGTAGTTGTAAGGCTGATATCTGTTGTAGGGTTTCCGCAGCACAGGAGTATGATATGCCTAGGGTGCGGAGAGTGGCGCTTGAGTCTTTAAGACTATGCATCACTTCATTAGTTTTTTCAGAAAATAATTTTTCTTTATCAAATGGTAAGTCCTCAATCGTGTTTTGCATTTGTTTAGGGAGTGCAGCAGCATGGAGCCAGGATGATCTCCACATGATGACAGCGGTGCCTATCGGTCTGCTGGCTACATCTGCTGCATCAAGGGCAGCCTGCAGTGCTGTGTGAGCAACCAATTGACCCTCATTGATGATATTTGTATAATCCATCTTCTTATCCTCTGGAATAAAGTCAATAAAGTCCAGCATTTTGGTGTATAAGTCATGATTATAGTTGGATAAGACCGCGATGTAACTGGCCACTCTGAGTTGAAAAGCAGCTGATGTGTATACTTTTCTAACCATGGTATCCAGCTTTTTGTCATCCTTGTCTGCTGTGACGAACTTGGTACAGTGTTGTTTGAGTCATTGTTTGGCAGCTTCAATCACTAATGAGTTGGGCTGCGGATGAGTAAAGAGAAATTCGTTGCCCTTGGGGGAAATAAAATATTTCTTCTCTGTCTTCTTATTGGTTGAAGCAGAAGAAGCTGGTGTTTGCCATATTGCATTAGCGGGCTCCATGATGCCCTTGTCCATCAGGAGAGCTAGCTTTGTGGAGATAGATGACTGGAGTATCCTATAAAGCTTATGCTACACGGTGGATGTGTCATGAGTGGGGAGATCCATGGAGTCTGCTACCCGCTTGAAAAGCTCCTGGAACTGCTTCATGTCATCGGATTTGGAGCATTGGATAGGATCATCAGAGGCTGCTTGTTGAGGCTGAGGGCTCACGGTAAGTATTTGATTTTGACATTGCAGAGGGAGAACTGAACTGGCTGTTGTAGTGGCACTGAAATCTGTGATGTGGAGGGGATCGCAGGTGGAGTTGGCAGCTGTGGCCAGGTAACCCAAGGCATATATAGCACGTTGAAGGTAGGATTCAGAGGCCATTGAGGCTATGGCCATGTATGTGTCATATTAGGAACTGCAGGAGCAGGTAAAGGCTGTTGCAGTTGCAATGTCTGGTCAGCAGAGGGAGCTTCGCTGCTTGCTGACACTGAGCTATGTTGTGATGAATCACAGAATCCTAGGGTTGGAAGGGACCTCATAGGTCATCTAGTCCAACCCCCTGCCAGAGGCAGGACCACTCCCACTAAACCATCCCAGTCAGGGTTTTGTCCAGCCGGGCCTTAAACACCTCCAAAGATGGAGACTCCACCACCTCCCTTGGCAGCTCATTCCAAGGCTTCACCACTCGCCTAGTAAAAAAGTTTTTTCTAATATCCAGCCTCGACCTCCCTAACTGCAACTTGAGACTGTTGCTCCTCATTCTGTCCTCTGTTATTACCGAGAACAGTCGAGCTCCATCTTCTTTAGAGCATCCCTTCAAGTAGTTGAAGGTTGCTATCAAATCCCCCCTCAATCTTCTCTTCTGCAGACTAAATAAGCCTAACGCTTCCAGTCTTTCTTCATAGGGCTTGTGCTCCAGCCCTTTAATCATTTTGGTTGCCCTCCGCTGGACTCTCTCTAGCATGTCCCTGTCCTTTTTGTAGTGGGGAGCCCAAAACTGAACACAGTATTCTAGATGTGGCCTCGCCAGTGCAGAATAGAGGGGAATGATCACATCCCTTGATCTGCTGGTAATAAATGAGAAGGACCTTGGAGAGAAAGATCCTGGAGATGATTCTGTCCCAAACACAGGGGATATTGGCGATGTACATACAGTGAAATCGTCCCTGAGGGTGGTATGGCGGGACTTTCTCTGATGTTTCTTAGGAACTGAGCCTGGGGAAGCATTCTGAGTCGCGACAGTGGACGGCACCAGTGGATACATCAATGGGACCAGTGTCAGCGAATGCCATGGCAGAGGAGGCGGTGCTGTGTGGAAGAATTGCGGTGCCGAAGTGGGTGCAGGTAGTGGCACCGGGGGCATTGCGATAGCCGGCTTCAGTGCTGGGAGCGCCGTTGATGGTGCCGCGGCAGCCGTTGGCAGAGCTGATGTGCTCTGCACTTCCTTTGACAGCACCAGTGCTGTGTTAGCTGGTGTGGTTGTATGCCCGCGCTGAGAAGGAGTGCTTTTTGGGCAGCCAGAGCATTTGGGGGAATTCACCCCCCGACAGTGAGTGAGAATCGAGGGAGCCAGCATTAGAAGCTGAGCTCCTCGGTCGCTTTGTCAGTGCTGGAGAGGACTCAGAGGAGTGCTGCTTGTGGTCAGTTTGCCATGGCTGTGAGGGCAGACCGGGCTCGGACTCTGGTCTCAGGGAGCCCTCCATCAAAAGGAGTTTTAAGTTTCTTTCCTGCTCCTTTCAGGTCCGGGAGATAAGGTTTTTACAGTGCCCGCACTTAGAGATGATGTGTGCCTCCCCAAGACCCTTAATACAATCTTTGTGTCCATTGGACGCGGCATTGCCTCATGGCAAGAGGCACACTGCTTGAATCCTGAGGGGCTTGGCATTTGGCCGTGTCCAGCCTTCAGTTTTAATTTATTTATTTATTTATTTATTTATTTTTTTAAGAGAAAAGCTTAAGGATAAGGGTTTAGGATAAGGAGAACGGGGAGCAAATGAGTTCTCCATCTAGCTGCCGGAGCGGTAAAGTTAGAACCGGGGGGGGGGGTGAGTGCACGCACCTGCCAGTGACGTGAAAATCACGCTTCACTGTGGTGCGCGCCTCCTCTCCTCCTCACCCCCCCACGGGGGCACTGAGAATTAATCTCCGATCTAGGTGTGGGGAGATCCCACACAGCTCAAGTGGAGCAGTCGGGGACACTGCTCGAAGAACGACTGGCATAAGTACAGATGCCAAAGGCCTCACTAGCTCAGCCAAAATTCCATGATCTCTCTGGCAAAGGGAAACCAAGAGGCCTTAGGGAGTGCTCCAGGCTTGGCAGAATACCAAGAAGGTGGACTGCTTGTTCTATGTAAATGTAGGATAATGCCATCATCATGCCAGTTCTCAGACTCATCACACACCCAGTCTGCAGTGTGGCCTTGCGGCCAAAGCACGACACTAGGACTAGGGAGACCAGAGTTCTATTTCTGACTCTGCCACTGGCTTGCTGGGTGATTTTTGGCTTCTTTGTGTCTCAGCTTCCTCATCTGTAAGATGCGAGTAATGAGATGGACGGCTTTGTAAAGTGCTTTGAGACCAACTGATGAGAAGTGCTGCATGGCCTGTTTTCATGGCAGTGTTTGGCCCCACGTAGAGCTGGACTGTTGGTCCTAAGCCAACTCCCACCCACACAAAGTACATAGGTCAAGGTAAATTATGCTTTAAACTCAAGCTGGCTCATCGTGGGGGAGACTGACGATCAAGTGGTGCCAATGATTGAACTAGTAACATAGTGGGGATTCGGTGCAGCTGCAAGCTAGAGCTTGGGTTAGTAGAACACATCAGAGGCTCTCCTGTGATTGCAGAGCTGCTAGCCATTATCTCTGAAAACTTCTGGTGAAGGGGGGAGGTCCTGAATGATTGGAAAAAGGCAAAGATAGTGCCTAGCTTCAAGAAAGGGAAAAAGGAGGATCCAGAGAACTGCAGACAAATCAGCCTCACCTCAACCCCTGGAAAAATCATGGAGCAAGACCTCAAAGAATCCATTCTGAAACACTTGAAGGAAAATTATGATCAGGAACAGTCAGCATGGATTCACCAAGGGCAAATCGTGCCTGTAGTAATCCTTGGGGAGGAAGGGGTTAACACTCAGGTCAGTAAGTCCCAGGAGAGCCAATAGGAACAAAGCACGGTTTTTTGAATGGGAACAGCAGCCTGGCCTGGGCCTGGGCAGGATGCAGCAGAGCTCCTGGGAGGATCAGGAGAAGTCCAGAGGGGCCTGAGGAAGAGTCCAGCAACATCCTTACCAAAGATAAGTTAAGTTTGTTACTGACCAGGCGTGGGTAGAACAGGGAATGTTTATTTAGACACGGTCAGGGTATTTTCTTTGTTTTGGGTTTGTTTTTGGATTTCTCTGTGCTGAGCACACATACCCCCCCCACCCTGTAACTACCTAAGTTAATTCCCAGAGAAGCAACTCTCTGTGTTTTTATCTGTTCTTTTAATTAAAGATTTTACCTTTTAAGTAAGCGCTGGTTCTGTGTCCTGAAAGACAAGAGGTTTGTGTGCATGTGCCTCAGACTGCACAGGCAGCTACTAAAAGGGATTGTGTTCCAGTTTCAGCTGATATTCCAGCTGTGGTTCAGTCTCTCTCCAGAGAGAGGAATAAAAGTGATTGCAAGTACCTCACAGGAAGGAATTCCCAAGTGCGCCTTCCTGGGTTTTCAAGAGGGTGTTTGCATTTGGGTGGTGGCAGCGATACCACTCCGAGGCCAGGAACTGGAGGCCTTGGAGAGCTTTAAGACAAGGCTTTAAGGCCAGTGGCTCTTCAGGCGTGTTGCAGGCACCTACCTTCTGCATTCAGAGTGCCAGAGTGGGGAAACAGCCTTGACAGCGCCTGACCAACCTGATTCCTTTCTATGATGAGATAACTGGATATGTGGATGTGGGAATAGCTGTCAATGTGATATACCACGGCTTTAGCAAAGCTTTTGATACGGCTTCCCACAGCATTCTTGTCAGCAAGTTAAGGAAGTATGATTTGGATGAAGGGACCATAAGATAGATAGAAAGCTGGCTAGATCATCGGGCTCAGAGTGTAGGGATCAATGACTCAATGTCTAGTTGGCAACCAGTAAGTAGTGGAGTGCCCCAGGGGGTCAGTCCTGGGTCCAGTTGAACATCTTCATTAATGATCTGGATGATGGGATAGATTGCACACTCAGTAAATTCACCCATGATACCAAGCTGGGGGGAATGGTAAACACACTGGAGGGCAGGGATAGGATTCAGGGAGACCTAGACAAATTGGAGCTTTGGGCCAAACAAAATCTCATGAGGTTCAACAAGGACAAGTGCAAAGTCCTGTACTTAAGATGGAAAAAATCCCACGTACTGCTACAGGCTGGGGACCAATTGGCTAACTAGCAGCTCTGTAGAAAAGGACCTGGGGATTATGGTGGATGGGAAGCTGGATATGAGTCAATGGTCTCTTGTAGCCAAAAAGTCCAAAGGCATATTGGGCTGCCCCAGCATGACTATTACCAGTAGATCGAAGGATGTGATTATTCCCCTCTGTTTGGTGCTGGTGAAACCACATCTAGAATATTGTGTCCAGTTTTGGGCTCTGCACTACAGAAAGGATGTTGATAAACTAAGAAGAGTCCAAGAGAGGGCAATGAAAATGATTAGGGGGCTGCAGCACTTGATTTACAAGGAGACACGGAAGGAATTAGGCTTATTTAGTCTGCAGAATAGAAGACTGAGGGGGTATTTGATAGCAACCTTCAACTATTTGAGGCAGCTATTCTATTCTCAGTAAGAATAGAGGATAACAACGGAACAGCGGTTTCAACCTGCAGCTGGGGTGGTCAAGGTTGGATATTAGAAAAATCTCTCTCACTAGGAGGTTGGTGAAGCATGGGAACAGGTTACCTAGGGAGGTGGTGGAATCTCCATCTTTGGAAACATTTAAGGCCCGATTAGACAAAACCCTGGCTGGGATGATTTAGTGGGAGTGGTCCTGCTTTTACCAGGGGGTTGGACTAGATGACTTCACGGGGTCCCTTCCAACCCTCTGATTCTATGATCCATTCACTGTGCTACAAGCCAGCACTAGTTCATGCACTGCCATTAGTCACACTGTGAAAACACTGGGGTGGCAAAGAGGGATTGAAAGCGAGTTTGCAAACCCCTGGAATGCTGTTCTGTTCCCAGCACAGTAACGAGTGCTGCACTTCCATTGAAGCTGCTGACAACAGGATCCATCAGGACTTGGGAGGCAGCTTTCTCTTCTGCTTCTGTTCTGTTGAGGAGGAAAGTCTCAGAGAAGAACATCAAACTGGAGTGGAGAACGATCCTGTAGGTGGAACCCTCCTTCCAGATGATGTCATGGTATCCTCTCATGCTGAGGATACCTCTCTGGGAATGGGGGTGGGGGGAGGACACTGATTATTAGGAAGAGACAATGATCAGGAAAACACTTGGTGATTTGCCTGCTGGGTGCAAAGGTATCTTATCTTGAGACTTCTAGACAGACAGTCTAGTGTGGGAGAGGAATCGGTGGTCGTGGTAGATGCGGGTACCAGAAAGACAAAAGGAGGGATAGCTGAGAGGTCCTGGAGGGCAAATTTAGACTGCTCAGTAAGAGACTGAAGTCCAGGGCCTCCAGGTAGCACTGTCTGAAAGACGTCCAGTGCCACATGCAGGGCCAGTTAGACAGGCAGAACTGCTGGGTCTCGATGTGTGGATGAGATGATGGTGCTGGGAGGAGGGGTTTATATTTATTGGGAAGGGGGGACCCTTTGGGGGAATGGGGAGCCTATACAAGAAGAATGGGCTGCACCTAAACCAAAATGGAACCAGATTGCTGGCACGTAAAATTGAAAAAGTTCTTTGAGCAGGTTTTAAACTAAGGGCTGGGGAAAGCCAAGAAGTGTGGAGGAGCACATGGTTTGGACAGAGATGTCCTTTCAGGAAGGATCTACTAATGGAGAGAAGGGAAGATGATAAAATGCCAGTAGTATCTAATGAAAAACAGTCAAATAGCAAAGAGTCTCATTCAATTATATAAATGGAAGACACCTAAATAGGGACACTTTTTAAAATGCTAATACACAAATGCCAGAACTCTAAATACGAAGATGGATGGACTCAAGTGCCTCGTACCAAATGAGTTCCAGAGGAGTAGCCATGTTAATTTAGTCCAGCAAAACAAACAAGGAGTCCTTTGGAGTCCATATTAAATGAGGACAGTGATATAACAGGCATCACAGAAAGTTGGCGTAACAATGAAAATTAGTGGGAATAGTAATACCAGGGTACAAAATATACCAGAATGACAGTAGGTCATGGGGGTGGGGGTGTGGACCTGCCCTGGATGTGACAGAAAGCATAGAATCAAATTAAGTAAAAATCTTAGGAGACCAAATTGTGCCATAGAGTTTCCATGGACTGTAATTCCATGCTTGAATAGTAAGAATATAATGGAAGGGATATGCTGACCACTTGACCACGATGATGCAGTGATGGTGAAATGCACAGACAGATTAGAGATTACGAAAGTGCAGAACCCATCAATGACAATAGGGAATTTCAACTACACTGAAACTGACTGGATACATTTCATCTCAGGATGGGATGCAGATAGAATGGTTCTGGATACCTTAAATGACTCTGTCGTGGAGCAGCTAGCCCTGAAAACTACAAGAGGAGACACAATTCTTGATTTAGTCCTAAGTGGAGCACAGGATGTGGTCCAAGAGGTGTACACTATATAGCTGAACCACTTGGTAAACAATGATTATCGCAGAGTAAAAATTTAAACATCCCTATGTGTATGTGGGGGAGGCAAAGCAGCCCACTGCAGTACCACTTCATTTCAGAAAAGAGAACTACATAAAAACAAGGAAGTTAGTTAAACAGAATTAAATGGTACACTGTCAGAAGTGAAATCCCTGCAGCTAGAATGTCAACTGTTTAAAGATACCGTAATAGAAGCTCAATTTAAATGTAGAGCCCAAATTAAAAAAATATAGCTGGAAGACCAAAAAAGTGCCACCATGGCCAAACAGTGAAGTAGAAGAAGCAGCTGGAGGCAAAATGGCATCCTTAAAAAGTGGAAGTTAAATCCTATTGAGGAAAACACACTGCTGTCCGATTCGCCCACGCCCACCCTAGCTCCACGCCACTCCTGGTTCCGCCAAGCTACTTGCTGATGACATGGTCAATATGCAGCATACCAGGAAAGACAGAATTACAAGAACAGAGAATTCTGGGATAGATCCTGGAGTTCATTAAAATTGCACCACACTGTTCTCTGTACACACTGATGTTAAACCACATTAATAAAATCATGTTAAATGCTACGCCTCCTGTGGGGGGTAGATTGACGATATTGACTTGCAGCAGCCGTTAATTCCACTTTGCAGCCACGTGAGTGTGCATGTGGGCTACAGAGGGTTGACGTAAACAGTGTTACATCAACCTAAGTGCTCAGTATAGACTGGCCCTAAGTGACACAATGGAAAGCACTCAAGTAAATTGTGTTTCAGACTTCACAAAGAGAGGAAAATCTTGTATGATTTCTCCCATCTCCTTTTGCTCTGAAGGGAAGAGCATCACTCCTGCCTTGCTTTGGGTTGACCACTTCCAGTTTCCATCCTTGTGGAGAACTTGCAGCACTAAAGAGCCTGAAGGGGCTTTGAACAAGTAGCAGGAAAGACAAAAGCAGAGAAAAGATAATTTATTAAAGACTGTACTATCATTTCCTAAAACAATGGCACAGACAATGATTAAAAATCATAACAGTAGCTTGGAGTTTTGAAGATCATTATTATAAAACATCTGTAGACATTAATAAAGCAGGTTGCAATCTGAGAGCTCTACAAGCGGGCCTGTGAGGTACAAGATTCATATCATACAGCTGTACAAATGTCAGAGAGAAATAGAAAACAAAATACAAAAGGAATTACCCAATGCACAGTCCCTTCCTTTGCTGACACTGGTACAATGCGCCATGTGCAAGAACTGGCTCATTCCACCTTCAACAGTCTGAGCGTGACAGCACTTACTTGGCTGCCAATAGGAAGGACAGGAGTCTCAAGTACAAACCGTAATCTCTGTTTCCTTGCCAAGACATTTCAGTTAAAAGCCAATCCTAACGTCTCTTTAATTGGTTTCTCTCAGGACTTCTCATTTTACAAAAACCAAACTGGAAACTCCTTTAATCTAGTGCAAAAATACTTCCCGTCGTGACGTGAATTCACAGAATGACAGACACTCATCCCTTGGGAAACCGCCCTCAGCCCTGTCAAGAGCAACCCCATGAGCCAGAGAAAAAAGCCTGTCCCCAGCCTGAGCTGTGTGAGTGCAGAGTGCTTTCTGAAGGTCACACACTGCACTGCCCCAGACAGGCCATGGAGCAAGCAAGGCTCAGCTACACCATGGAAACTAACTGGAATCTTGTGCATACAGAACAACTACTCAAACCCACCCCACCGTGTTTACTACATGCCGAAACCTAGTAAGAGTGCAGGGCTGAAGTTAAAAACAACAGGAGCGGCCATGTAATCTGTCATCACCACAGTGCTTGCTCAACGGGTCAAAGGCTCAGGGCGTACAGCAGCCTGCCCCTCTGCTCATTTGAAGAGACGCAGCTGTGGGCGGCTGCTGGTTAGTTGTCTTTGTAGCTCTCAATTAGGCAAAGGCTTGGTTGGACACCCGGCTGTCATGATCCCACTCATTGCTGCCTAATCTGGACCACACATTCAATCTGTATGTTCTAAAAGCAGGCTGTATTCTTTACGCTCATGCTGAGGTGTTCGCATGGGATCATCTACAAGTTCCCCTCCTTTGGCAACCACAGTCCAGGGAACAGCTGTGCTTTTCCAACAACCAAAATCAGAGCTCTCCTCCCAGCCCACGTTTGGTTTGATTCTGAAGACACTGGATGTCCACCAATTCCAGAAGTTAAAATCAGAGTGCTCCATATCAACACAACCCAGTGTGCCCAGCCCAGATAAACACCCAGTTTGTACAAAGCACAATCTGTGTCTTAAATATAAAGTGTGTCATATTCTCCCTCATGCCTTACCCAGCCACTAAAAATAAACAATTCACATCAGACGGGTGGATTGGCGCTAACACAGACTAACTGAAAACCTTTTGTAATTAGTAAAAGAAAACGGTTGAACACTCGCACATATTGGCACAAGGAAAACAGGAGTGGGAACATCACGGGGCTCAGCTCAGGTGCCTTCCTCTGTGCAGCGGGACTCAGACTTCAGCTTCACAAACTCTCTGGCCACTTCATCGTTGGTTCGTTGAGAAAGAATCCGTAGGACCGTGAGCCCCGTCTCGTCCATGTGAATCCTACGCCCCAGCGGGCACCAGCAAGCACAGCTTCCTTTGTCTGCTATATCTCTGAGCTGCATCACGGCGATCCCCAGGACCCGATCTTCACGAGCAAAGCAGTAGTCTTTCACACAGACCTGGAGCTCGTAGGCATCTGGGCCATCTTCGTTCCCCAATATGCTGAAAATGACACGTACGAGTTATTCAGATTAAAGCAGAAAGTATGTTGTCTCCTTAGATCCCTTTGCAAGAGAGGAATGCTGTTAAAAATGTTATCCAGCCCCATTTATCTAGGGAGAGATGTGTCGGCTGGGCAAGGACACAACAGGAACGTACCATCACCCTGTGCACATTTCAGCGCTCTGAGTCCACCATAGAAACTTCACTGTCAAAGGAAATGTTCATCAAAGCAGAACACTGTAAAGGTGCTTTGCAAAGAAAATAAAATGAGCTGTTATTTGTTTCTTTATGAGTGATTAAGACATCCTGGCTTTTTAAACAACAGATATCTTTTACCTTTTTCCTCTTTTTCATATTAGAAATTCAGGTTCTGGTTAGCTTGGAATACACTTTGATAACTGGAGAACTAGTGAAATGATGATGTCACAAGAGTCAAGAGAATGAAATCTGAGCTATGGGAGGAGAAAGAGTTTTTAGTTGGACTATTTAAAACCCTGTTTTTTGTTGCAATCTCACAGAGTCACATTTTGGAGAAAAGCACCCTTGCTACACATTCACCTTTGTTGATGGTGTTCGTGAAAACAGATATCCCAGGGACTCTTCCCTAACAAGCCTGCCAGCAAAACTAGGGATTTAAGTTTTCCGATATTTTTAAGGATTTTTAAAAAAGAGCAGAATCCTCTTCTCCACACTTTAGAAAACCCCTTTCTGGCCTTCTTTATTATCAGAGCAACAAAAAACCAACACACTCATTTTCTTTTTGTTCTTGCTACGGAGCTGCATGAGGACTAACGTCCTGCTCCGTTTGTCAGAGGGCAGGGCCCTTTGTCTAAACGAAAGGCCAGCTGAGGGAGTCAATATTCAGCGTTCAGAACTGCTGCATTTCTAGTCATGGGGGAAGGTGGTATCCATGGGAACAGGTTTGGAGGGCAACTTGTCCCTTCTAGCAAGTGATGATGGAAACTAAAGGGCAGACTTGTGCTAGCACATGAGGAACTTTCAGGCTCAACTTTGTCGACAAAAGAGATGAATCCTGTTTAATAATGTATCATAATAAAGCAGGCTCTCAGGCAGCAGGCCAGGTAATTCACATTCCTAAAGACAATGGACAGGTGCCACATATTGCACACGTCCCCCAAAACTGCCATTCGGCATGTCCATGCCGAGTTGGTTGCAGAGGCCACAATACGGGGCCTGACTAAGACACGCCCGTGGTTTCTGGTTATTCTTTCGGCACTGACAGGTCATCGTGCTCAGCAGCAACATGTTGTGTGTTCTACACGCACTTTGAGAGGCCGACCCTCAGCAGATCTGTCATACTCACAAGTGAAAGGTCTCGTTGTATTTGGGTGCCCAGTTGTTGCTCTTTGACTTGGTTGTGAACTTTCTTTTCTTGTCACTTTGGTGAGGTCCAATCATGGTGACTTCGACAAATGGGCGGAACATGCCGGATGTTTGCCATTTCAGGTCATTGGCTGCCACAACTAGACAAGAGAGAAAATCAGAGCCCCCTCCTCTGTTTGTAGTCTCTAAGCACCTCTCTGAGGCTGAGCTGGATTTCATAAAACAGCTCTTCTGGTTAAAGGCTTCCAGCCACTCATTTCCCAGGTCAATGGCTCTGATCAGAGGGATAGCAGTCATGAGCCAAGTTATTTAAATAAACAAAGCACATTCTTGTTAAGTCACAATTTCAAATTCTGTGCAGGTAATTCATTGCTCAGGAAAGCAAGAGGCAGAAATAAGTTACCAGTAGGCAGGCATGCATAGAGTACTATGCACACAGCACTATCAATGCACTTTACTATTTGCCACCCCAGTCCCGGGCCAGACCCCCCCTGCAGCGTCTACCTCCTTGAATCTAGCTGCAGAGGGCAGTGAGAACTCAACTGTTACAAACAAGATGATTTCCTTCTCAGTGGCACATCTCTACTTGGTCTAACTCCAGACCCTACGAGGGCATCAGCGTTGTCTCCTGGAGAGAAGTGTGGCTAGGGGTGAGGCACTGGAGCTGCAGCTAGCTAGCAGGGTGTTCGACGCAGAGGATCCTCAGCTGCAGAACTCTTCTTCCACCCCCAGGCCACCAGAGGCCTAAATCCCTTAGCTCTCTAGGCACGCTGGAAAACTCACCCTTTCCCCCAAGGCTCTGTGGTGAGGAATGGGGGACATTTATGTCGAGGCATCCCTACCGTAAAATGTGGGATGGGGCCATAGAGAGACTTTTACTCATTTTAAGAAATAAAGAAGAAAAATAAGAGGCAGCAAACCTGGGCTGGCAAGAGAGTCCCTAAAAATGAGAAGTGGAGAGGAAGGAGGAAGAGGTAGCCTCAGCTGAATCCCTGTCTTGGCAATTTTCAGAGTCGCTCTCAAGGGGCCCAACTGGCCTTCTGTATTATACCAAACATGCCTGGACTTTTCCAGACTCTGCTCTCAGATGATTCAACAAATGGAATAGTTTTAGCCTCATCCTGGCCATAATGAATGCCGTCACTAAGTGCCTTGCTGTACAAGCACATTTTGGTGGGTTATTTGCAGGCCTGATGAAAGCCAACAAGGAGCTGTGTGGCACTTTAAGACTAACAGGTTTATTTTTTGCATGAGCTTCCGTGGGAGAAGATCCCACTTCAAGTGGGATCTTCTCCCACGAAAGCTCATGCAAAAAATAAATCTGTTAGTCTTAAAGTGCCACACAACTCCTTGTTGTTTTTTTTACTGAACTAGACTCGAACGGCTATCCCTTTTGAAACTGATGAAAGCCACATATCTGACAGTAGTGTGCTCCACAGATTCACTCTAAAAAATGAGAGGCAACAATGTATTGCCACGTGATGGGATAACATGAAACACCACTGCCATCAAATGGGATTTCAGTTTTGCTCTTCATTTAACGTGACTGTTAATTCTACCCAGGGAACAGCGCTCATGAGCTCTGGGCTGCAGAGCCAGTATTACTGGCCTCGTCTGACACGCTGCTATTCTCGGTGTATTAATCAAAGGGAACGGTTTATATTCACTCAATACAGCTGGTGGTTTGGTTCACGCCCTGCAGTGCCAACCTCTAGGAAAATGCTTAAAATACACTTAAAAAACAGTTTATCTTTTCTGCAATGTGTGAGAAAGCGGAGCACAAACAACTGAGTTGTGTAAAAGCTTGTAGTGACTGAGAAACAGAGTTCATTTTCCAACCTGGAATCATCTGGTTTGCTGTCTTAAAACTATAGACTGGACAAAACCAGACACACTGGCACATGCCAGCCTGCAGCATGGGCCCAACAGTATGGAGCCCTGGACAGAAAGCAGTGCCTGAGCAACTACACACAAAGCCTCCAACTTTACCGTACCTTTCACTGTGACCTTGTGTTCACCAGTTCCTGGGTGTGTGTACAGGTCGATCTGTATGGACACTTCACCCACTGGATCATCCACACCAGAGCCTGACGCATGGATTGACAAACACAAGAAAGATTAGTTTATGAGCACCCAGCTTCGGCTTATACCCTAAGCAAGGCAATAACCCATTTGCAGTAAGTTACCCTATGATCAGCTTCCTGGCAGACACTCTGAGAATGACAGGGTTGGTGTAACATCACGTTTGTGAGCTAAACACATCCCACATGTTACAGCTTTGGGAACAGATTATAAAAGTAACTACTTTGCAAAAAACTGACCCCCAAAAGGATTAAAGAATGGTTTAAAACCTACAATGGATCCCCACAGAAAGTATCTACCAAGCTATTGCTCACATGCAGGCATGTCAGGACTAGGTAATCAGTATTCCAGAGACCCAGGGCAAGCACCATTTTTCCTTCACCAAAAATGAAACCAATCATAATGAAAGGGCAGGAAATAAGTTGTATGGACATAGGACTGATGCTGTGTTTGCTCTGAGCCACAATACATACTCAGTCTTCCAGTGTTCTCTACTTACCCACTGGGTAAGAGCTATTGATTCCCATTCCACCCAGCCCCTGAGGATAAGGAGGGCCCCTTCAGCTATTATGAGCCACGTAAGACTATAAGGAAGGCTCAGAGTTCACAAGCAGGCTAGAAACTTTCCTCTATCAGTTGGCCAGTGGGAAACAGGATGTAGTTTCACAAGGGAAAAGTTAGCATGTTTTAATAGAACACACCAGGGGAAGGGACAGAAGTCAAATGAACCTTAACATTCTCATGCTATGCTGTGTTTGAGTGAAATTCAAGACAAAATTTGAAAGAGAGCTCATTAAATTAAAAATATTATTTGAATGAATGAGTCATGCAGTGCTGCTTAATAGGGGATTGGATCCCTGGGAGGCTGTGGCAGGTGTTTTGGGAGGCTGCAAGTAGGGCCAGCTTTAGGGGACAGGAAGTAGGGCAACTGCCTGTGACAAACAGTGCTCCGCACAGCTAATATGATGGGCGGTGCAATTTTTTGAGGCGCAGGGGTGTTTATCATTTTTATTTGTTTGTTTGAAATCCAAAAGGTTGGAAGCATGCTGCATTATATGACTGAATTCAAAGGCTTGAAGCAATAGCGCTCTCACTTTAATAGAGGAAACCATAAACAAACATATGCCATTTTCTGAAGTGTGCATGATATGGCACAGACAGTAATTGCATGCAGATCAAGACAAGCTGACATGTATTTATGTATTTGAACAGTTACTGAGGCCTGGTCTACACTGACAGTAACGTGCAAAATTTACACCAACTTCTTAAATTTCTTTGTGTGTCATCTCCACTACCTTCGGCTGACGGAAAGCACATACCCGATGACGCAGCTTTTGGGGGAAGTGGTTTTATTAAATCAATTTCCAGATCAATTGGGTGCGTCTTCACTGCTGCTCTATTGATCCAGATAAATTGATCTGATGGCAGCAGCTTGCTGCTCTCAGTGAAAACTCTAATTTATTTACGGTGTGCTGAGAGCTCTAAACCCCCTTCTAAAATATGAATAATCTCAGTGGATTTTCTTGGACACACACTCTTCCTTTCACCAGACTGTGCACTGGTAGAAACTGAGTAAGTACTGAGGAGAAGGACCAGTCTGTGCACATACACTCTTATCAAAATTTGGGGGGTCTAATTTTAGACCCTGCCTGGGTTTGTTGGTATGGGCACATCACACTGTTCCCTCACTCTTTCCCCACATAGTTCTGATGGGCAGAGAAGTTACTGACATTTTTATTTCTATAAATATTTACCAGAACATATGATGTGGGTAAAACTGTCTCAGGTGCATACTTCACTTGCAAAAACTGCAAAGAAACCTGCTCTCAAGGCACATCACTGAGAAGGGTCTTTGAACATCTGAATACCTTGCCAGCCACAAAACCCAAGAGGATGTTCAGAGTGCAGAAACAGAGTGACATGCATGACTGTGGCACAGCACTGTTGCAGGCAAGCCATCCAGCAGCAAAGCCAGTATTTTTTCAATGTTATGGCCCTTGATTTGGGGAGCACACAAGGTGTGGGGCCTGATCCTGGCTTCATATACACCAGTGCAACACAACAGACTCTTAAGGAGGTACTCCTGATTTACTCTGGTTAGAGCAAAATCTAGCCATAAATTTTTACACCAGATTCAGCTGAGGGCTTGTCTATTTAACTGTCTCTTTGCTTCGTATTGGGAGTGATTGTAGACACAGGGGACCTGGGAATATCTGCAAATGGCAAACAGGACAGAAACATTCTGCACCACTTGCCAATATTTGGTGGTGGTGAGTGAAGTGAAACTTGGGTGCGGAAGTCTGGTTGGATTTCTGATCCATGAGGTGAGGTTGTCGTACTGAGCTCATGCAAAATGTTACAGATGCATTTTCACCTAACCCCCTCTTCCCTCCCAATCCCCCCCCCCCCAAAAGCTTGGGGTACCATTAAAAAAAAATTGGAGAGCTGAAGTCCTGCAGCATTCAAGCTAGTGGCAGAACTTCTTGTTCCTCCTCAAAGTGGGACATGAAGCTCATTCCTACCCTCTCGTGCGTATTAGACGTTCCCATGAAGAATCAGCCTCGGCAGAACATGACATGCACATCTAGGAGTGACTACACAGCCATAGGCAGGGAATAGCTGAGGGTAAGGGCAGTTGGTAGCATCTTGCAACAAGACCGTCAATTGACCCTTTGTGGTTCGGGTGGAAGCAATCCACAAGGGTTAGGTTCTTTGGGGAGCTAAAGGGATGTGGGTCTCTGAAACAGGTTTCAGAGCATAGGAAAGATGCTTTCAAAAGCAAGGCATTTGTAGCTGGCTAATGTTGTTATGGTAACAGCATTAGTCCTGAACATACCCTTATCAGGAAGAACGTCCTCATTAGCAGTAAATCTAATACCTTTCCCATCATGCACTGAGTCATGAATTCAAAAGGCAAGGGGCAGGCAAGATAAAGAAAAAAGAGTGTGAATTACAATCCAATTAGCCGTGACACTTAGACAAACAGATCTTAAGGAAGTCAAATATTCTAGCTCTTCACAGGCTAAATATACACCAGCATAGGCTGTGGGAAGCAGTGCTGTTTCTGAAGCGGAGGGAATCAGTTTGAGTTAGCATTGTGAGGACATGATTCGTGCTGCCACCATAATCATGCTGTGACTCTGATCCTCAAACTCCATGGCTTGCAGTCTGATGTCTTTGTGCTACAGAAGCCTCTGCAGCCTGTGGGGACTGGAGATAATGGGCGCCTCCAAGCTGCTATGCACGACAGTTTGGAGAGAAGACGCTCCACTTACAGGCCTAGGTGACAGCAGCACTGAATGTTTGCTCAGCCGTTTTTTCCTACGAGCCTATGGGAAGCCTGAATAATGAAGGGAAACACCAGCCAGAGACACTTTCAAAAGCAAGAGTCAACCCCAAACATTGGTGGTGTTCCCTCTGCCTCCTACGCACATGCCCAAGTAATCCAAATCATTCTACAGTTTGAGATTATTTACGTTTGCGAGCTCCTCTGCCAGCACAGGGCCTGGTTCCCAGAACTGAACAGTGGCCAAAGAGGACTAGGCAAGACTCGTTTCGCAGCTTCTTCAGTTCTGCTACAAAAAGTCATTCAGCAGGCGGCTTGGCTCAAACCCTTTCTCCCCAGTTCCAAAGTCTCCCAACCTGGAGAACTCTCTAGGGTACAAACGATGAGTCTTGTGGTACTTTTGAAAGACTTAACATATTTATTTACCACATGAGCTTTCATGGGTAAAATCCCACTTCATCAGAGAGTGAGTGTACCCAAATCGCTTATGAAGCAGGATTTTACCCACAAAAGCTCAAGTGATAAATAAATATGTGAGTCTTTAAAAGTGCCATAGGACTAAGACTAATGTAGCTGCTCCTTTGGAACTTGTTTCTGGGGTACAGTATAGAGTAACACAGGGGTGCCAGACTAGATTACCCCAATGGTCCACTCAGTGCCAACATCCAAACTCTAACATTGACCACCATCAGACTCTTCTAAGATGTGACCTCACAGCATCCAGTTTTGGGATAACCTCCCTGAGGAAAGTTTCCTCCTGACCCCCCACCAACAATAAGGTTAGCTTGTGCTCTGAAGCTGGGGGTTTCTATCATTCTCATTTGCAAAACGTTTCCTGTAACAACTCTGAATATTTTTGTTATCCATACAAAAAGGTCTAATCTTTTTTTGATTCCTGCTAAACACTGGGCCTCAATATCTTGTGGCAATGAATTCCACAGGCTAACTGCACTGTGTGAAACAGTATTTTCTTGTATCAGTTTTAAATTTTCCACTTTTCTGGCTAGTTGAATGCTCTTGCATTCTTCTTAGCGTGTGTGTGATGTCCCTCAGGTGGCACATGGCCAGGATTCATCACTGAATTTGGTCCACTGGCTGTATTGTTAGTTTCCCTGGTTGAGCCAGGTACTGAAGAGCAGTGGGACATGAATCCCGACCCTGGTATTCTATTAAAAACACGTCACCGCAGCCAGAACACTGAAGGTCAGTGTAATTGACTGTGGTATGACAATGCACAAGGTTATTCCATAGCCTGGGACATGCAGACAACATGCACAGTGTGAAATCTAGTGAAGTCTCCTGCTTTCACGTGGCACTCCTCCTCAGTAGTGAAAAGTGAAGCTAAAGGAGACAATGCAAAATCAGAGGAATTTAGGAGCTTGATCCATTATATGTGGTGCTGGATTTGGAAATGCTTAGCCATGACAGAGCCACGAAACTGACTCTTACCCTAAGTAAATTTTACAAAAGATGAGGAACTACTTCACCCATCCCTCACTCCAGCACTCAGAGGATTTGATTTTGTTCCCTGGAGGTCACCATGCGACATAGGTAACAGTTGTGCTTAATACATCTGGCCACCAGAGGTCACTGCTGCTCTGCTGAGATACAGCATTGGGAGTAAAAGCAGCAGTCCTGTGGCACTTTTTAAGACTAACAAATTTATTTGGTGCATGAGCTTTCATGGGTGAACATCCCACCACTTTGTGTGACGTCTTCCATGAGAGCTCATGCAATAAATAAATGTGTTAGTCTTTACAAGTGCCCCAGGACTCCTTGTTCGTTTGACTGGACTAGACTAACCTGGCTGCCCCTCCAGAGCTTTGAGTGCATTCTCCTTGCTGATAATAGTGGTAGGGACCTCTGGGTAACTCTGAATGCCTACATGAATTGTATCTCTAGAGCTCAGTCAAACTTCCACTTCCCCCAGAACACTCCTTACCAACACAAGCACCAGGCTTGGCTGTGAAGTGAGTACCAGGGAGGAAAACTCCCAGGAGTTACATAGTTTTGTTCCCTAAAGATATAAACATGGAGCAGGAAAACCCCAGCAAACAGCAGTTTTGAATGTGTTGTGTATCCAGGAGCGTTACTGCCAAAGACACTGCAAACAAGCCATGGCAGCTATTGACGTTCTGGAGAGCTTTAGCCAGTCTCCCTGGTGACAAAAAAGCCCCTTACCTTGAGCTGTCTGAGTCTGGACAAAGGTTTTGATGAGCGTATCTGTGGTCTGAGTGTAGAGGGAGAGAGCGTAGCGGAGCGACTGCAGGTCTGGGCTCTTCTCCAAGAAGGTTTTCTTTAGACCATTCCCACCAGCATGGAAATATTGCTAAGAGCAAAGAGGGAAAGCAACATCAAAGAAAACCTGCCATCAGCAACAGACAGTTGCTGCATTCTCCTCCGGGAGCAGACACCTTCATGAAGCATTTTTTGCCGCAGCGCCTGAGTCTTCAGCCCAACAGCATAGCACCAACTGTTCCACACACTTTCCAGCACCCATGTGTGGTTAAATACTGACTGTACGAGCCCAATGACCCTTAAATATGCTGGCCTCATGGTACCACTGGCCTGCCATTTAGGCGTTTAACCAGGCACCTCTTCAGAAGTGGGTTCATGCACCACACTTGGCAGCCCTGCCTCATTGTGAAGCCTCGTTGCTGATCACTGCCTGAGCTTTGTGCCAAACTCTGCCCCTTCCAGAAAGCATGTCCGGGGGAGCATCACTCACTTTGATAGTATCCAGAGCCAGGTCCAGAACCGCACACTGCTTTGGAGTGAGGCTTCTAGTTTCTTCCTTCACCATATGATCCTGAAAATAACCATCCAATTAAGCATTAATATGCTGCTTGCTGAAAAGGCAGGGAATTCCCACTAAAGCTAAGAGCATCAATCCACCCGGGTCTCCGGTTGTAGCACTGACTCCACTATTTAAGGAGTGACAAGGGCTCTTTCAGGGTGATCCTTTAATTCAACCTAGTAAAGAAAAAGGCTTGCTTTTGTTCTGCTCTCGCACAAGAGGGAAGGAGAAGAACTTTCAGTAATAACAGATTGCATTTCAATCAAGGCTTGCACTCCGCGGCCGTGGGCTGGGGACGAAAAGCCCAAAATGACAAACCTGCTCCTTCCTCGTGAGCTATGCAGCTCAGAACAACTGCTAACAGAACCTTCAGGCCACAGAGATGTATTCTGTATGCCACAACTTGGACACAAAAATGGCTTGAAGGGGAAAAAATATATTGGTCCTACAGTTTTCTCATATCTCTACCTCCATCCACAGCCCAATGGTATAGACTATAAAAGCAAGAAGAATATGTTCTAGAAACTTCTAAAAATTACCTAAAATATGAAAACCTTGGGACCTGCCACAGGTAAAAGCAATGTTCCATATCCACCCCCCTGGCACTCTTCCCTTTCAATTGTCCATCAATCGACTAAACTGCTAATAAAATATATTGCTAGCTATGAAGTGTCGTCAGATAATCAAGCCTCAAACCTGCTTAGCTGGGTCTCCTAGTGTCAGTGGAAGGAGCCAAAACTTTAGACCCCAGTTTAAAACTCTTTGCTCACACGCCTAGCTCCTGGATGGGGCAGGTGTTTGGGGTTAGTATTCACAGTTACAGGTTTGCCCTTTAACAAGTTCTTATCCTCTTCCTTGCTGCATCCCAGAGAAGTACCAATCTGCAGCCCTACCCAGCGAGACCAGAACAGATTCTTTTCCAGGCAACAGCCAGTACTGAGCAGCTTTCCTTATGCTAAGGGAGCAGGCATTTTCTTTCTGTTTCTGTTCTGAGCTGTAAGTAGCTCAGCTGAATCACAGAACTGTAGGACCGGAAGGGACCCCAAGAGGTCTTCTATTCTAGTTCCCTGTGCTGAAGGCAGGACCCAGCATTATCTTTTTTCTAGACTCTCTGACAGGTGACTGTCCAAACTGCTCTTCAAAATCTCTAACAACAGAGATTGTGCAATCTGACACTGCTTTACATTCCCGTGCACAGAAAGCAAAATACTCTCAGTTCCACCATCTTAGAATAAGCATCTCACTCATCTAGAGCACCAGGAAACCCTACTGGGCCTGGGCTTGTTTAATCAGTGTAGCTGAATTTTCAGAACAGAGAGCAACTCTCCCCCATCTGGTGCTGAACTCCTCTTGGAATGAATCTTGCGTTTCTGGCTGCCACTTGGGACTGGAGATTCCCTACCTTTTGGGCCAGTATTAGGAGATCAGCCTTCCTTTCTTCTAAATCTCTGAGCCTCTCATTCCTCTCCATGCGTGTGCTGCTACTGAGATTGACAATTGGGGAGTGACATGTCATTGCTTTCAGTGGAAGCTCCCCATAACTATTTGTTACATGGATTTATCAGTCAAAGAGCTACCTATGATCATCACCTTCTGCTTACTGAGCTTATTTTCACCGCCCATCATTGCTTCCATAACAGAGTACAAGAGGGGTGGCTGGTGACCCCAGACAGGCCTACCAGCCAGGAGCACTTTGCAAACCATCCAAACGCTTCATTAAAAGATTTCAAGTGACACACAAGTCACTGCCTGCAGGACCTCTGGGATCAGCACGTGGAAGAGCCAGCTGCATTCTTCCTCGCTTCAAATGGTCTGGAGTCAGAACCGAGCTGGCCATTCTGCGACAAGAGGAGGCAGAGCAGACTGAAAGCTGCCTGCTCCATGGACTCTGTGGATGAGCTCTCAAGCCCAGAGAGCAGGAAAATCCTGTTTCCACTCGGCAAATGGAGCAGACGAGCATTAGAAGGCACCTGGGAATCAGGTGTGCATATTACCAAGTGCCATTTTCACAGTCAATTTTCTGACCATGACACTACTCTAAACTACATGGGGAATTGATTCAACATCTGGAGAAGAGCCCACATCTGTTCAGTTTACCAGCTAAATGACTAGACTCACCCGGCCTCCCTTTTCCTTTCTTTTGTATTAGAAACCCCAGGGGTGGCTTGAGTCTCCTAGGCACCCTCTCAGGCTGCAGAGGCCCAGGTGGCTCGACCTGGCCTTCCCTTCATCTCTTTTAGTCTTACACACAAGGAGACCACAGCTACTCAGCCTGCAAAACAGACCTAATCTTCCCCTTTGCTCTCCCATCATGACTAATCTGGATGCAGTGTTCTCCCCCTCTCCAAACAAGCACCTCTGGGACAGATATAGAAGCAAGCACACTTTGAGAGTGGTCAATACACACACATCTGAACTACAATGGACATAACCTTGCTGTCCTAGACCTGTGTGCACAGATGTACATGTGAACCAGGAGCTGTGCAGAAACACTGAATGTACATCTATGCAGAGGAGGCATGTGAAGTCCTGCGTGAAAAACGATTTGTGTTCCATGAATTTACACCCAGTAGATTTTCAGGCAATGGCAGCTAGCAGAATATCTGTGTCATTTCAGAGGTATGCTCAGGGCCAGCTCCCAGAAGGTCTCCAGCACAACCCTGGTGACCTGAGGAGATGATGAGGACTGTCCCCCCAGCCCCTGGAAGCCTGCACCAGCTGGCTGCCCCTCTGCTGATCTATGTCGGCAGTCTGCAACCCGAGGTACTGGGAAGAAAGAAGGAAGACAGCTGAGCTGCCTCACAGCTGCGGGCAAAGGAGCCCACCAGAGCCCCCAGCACATGCATCTGCTCCAGAGGAGGCTGAGGACTTCCTAAAACCCCAAGAGAGCCTGCAAGGAAAGAGATAATGGTCCCGAGGGAGAAAGAAGACACTAATGGATGAGAAGTGAAGGAGATGCTGTCATAATCCATCAGCATCTTGTGTCACTAACTGTAACAATAATATGATACACGCAACAAGGCAACTGAATTTTAGTGGCAGGGAACTAGTTATGTAGTCAATGGAATATATTTAAAAATGCATTAATTCAATCAGAAAAATGACCTTTGCATTGGAAAGTGCTTTCTAATCAACACCTTGTACAAAGTTCAGTCTTGCCTATCTTCCCTGCTATGGAATTTATAATTTTGTATGTTGTGACTCCTCATTTGCCCTTTTTCTTGCACACAAGTTTATCTGTAGCAAGGTTAAATCATACTCAGAAGGATCTGACCTGTATAAGGCATCTCCTTTTCTTTATTTGCATAATAATTTTCGTTGTGACCCTGGGAGTAATGCTTGATTGGCTCCCTGTCAGACAATGTGGACTTCACGGCACCCATGTCAGCTGTGGTGCTGTTGAAGCACATCAGAATAGCCTTCATGCTAAATGTCAACTTCCAGCAAAAAAGAGCCTGCGCAGTAGGAATTTATGGACACTGTTCAGCTCTGATCTAGAACTGAGCATTATTTTCCTATCCGTGAGGCCAGTTCAGAAACTATTCCTTCAGCTATCACCAGTGCAGTGTACATTCCCATTACTACTCATTTGCTGTGAGTGAGGACTACTTTTTATTAACAAACTCAGTGAAAACGTGGCATTTTCTATCACACAAGTACATGCAGATTCTCAGAGTTCTTGCTATTCATTTTCAAATGAATTCCAAGTTGTTCATTTGTTATTCTGAACATGCAGATAATTAACAAGTGACTGTAAAAACCATGCAGTAAATTTAAGCACAGCACTGGGGCTACCACAGTACTCTAAGGAGCACAGACAAGGGAGACACAAATGCATGCTATGTGCAGCAGCACTTTCATGCTTGTATACAAGGACATAAATGCAAGCCACACACAACATCAATACCTTCAACTTTGATAAGTGTCCCAGTTCCTTTGCAGCAGTGAAAATCAGCTGCGTACCCTGTAATTGCAAGATGTTAAGGTGGAAGAAAGGAGAAAGATTAGAAATCAATTCTAACCACGGAAACCAGTGTAAACCCATGCTGGTCCATCGATCTTGCTAGAACAACCCCAGCTCAGGCACACTAGGGTTGTTTTTCTCCATTTCCAACGAATACATTTGTTAGCAAGGACAAAAAAAGCTGCCTTCCTGATGACAGTCCCATCCAAACTCCCTCAGACTGCTGTATACTGCTAGCCCTCCCTTGCAGATTGTGTCTATTTAAAGAGATTACCTGGCCAGAAGGATTACACACCAACAGAGTGTGAAGACATGGTACTGCCCTAGCCTTTAAGTTCTAGCAGAATTATAGTCAGACCTAGAGATCTGAGAGTACAGCACATTAATGAGGTTGAGGATCAACTAAGCCAAAAAACACCAAGCAGTTGTGTGGCACTTAAAGACTAACAGATTTATTTTTCGCATGAGCTCTCGTGGGAGAAAATCCCACTTTGTCAGATGCTTTGAAGATGGGTGAACTTGGAAGCATCTGACGAAGTGGGATTTTCTCCCATGAATGCTCATGTGAAAAATAAATCTGTTAGTCTTTAAGTGCCACACGACTCCTTGTTTTTTTTGCTGGACTAGACTAACACGGCTATCCCTTTGGAAATCAACTAAGCTGAGTCACACTGTTATTTAAAACTCACGTAGACCTGCAGTGCAGTGCAAGGGAAGAGCTGGGTTAAAGGCACGTTAGCCCCAGTTGGATGAGTCTGGTTTTTAGTATATTATCTCAGGCAGGTTCAAACTCCTTATTCAAAAACACAAACAGAATAGCACCTGGACATCCAGTTCCTACAGTGGGACTTACTGAGATCCTGTGAACAATGACACAAAGAAGGCAGCTGGAGCCATGCTTATGGGGAATCTGACTTCAAGTCAGATATACTGCAGCATAGCAAATACTTATCCTGAGGCATGAAATCATTCCTTCTCTACCACCCCTGTCATCTGGGTAACAGAGACTTGACTGAGTAACAAGGAAGGCTACAAGCAATCCAACAGTTTTCACCACCCTCTCCTCCCAAGATCCTTTACAAGGTGTGCGGGAAGTGATTTTCTTCCTCCCCCATTTTTTCTCCCTTTCAATCTTCCCCATTCTGACCCAAAGGCCCTGTCAGTGAAGCCTGCGAAATGCAGCCTGCCCTGCTCTGGTAGTGAGTTCCCATACCTCACCTTGGGGAACTAGCTCTCTCCTTTGCAATTTTTTCCTGGCTAATCTGACGGGTGCTGTGGGGTCGCTGTTAGCAGGAGACCATAAAGGTCCTATTTTCTCTGGCTGAGTTTCCCCCTTTCTTGCTCAGTGAGGCCTGAGATGCGCTGAGAAGACAGACCCCTGGAACAGGGAACTGGACCCTTGCTCCTCTGGGTTAGTAAATAATAACTAGGGTGCCACTGTTTACCCTTTTTCCTAATGAACACCATACACCAGTTAAAAGATCCCAGGGGAATTCCAGGGGGGACAGCAATGAATGAGCCATCACAGAGAGAGAGAGAGTTGAGAGGGCATTACCTGGCCAGGTGTCACATCACTACAGCTGCTGCTTTGGGAAGTACCCAGGAGCAGGTAAAGGTAGCTTTGCCCTTGGGACTGCTCGTGTATTCTTGAATTTCCATGAAGCCCATAGGTTTCCAAATGCCTCTAATGAGTCCCTCACTATACGCTGCGTTTCCTTACCCACCCCTGCCTCTTCCCCTTTGTTCCCTACTCCTTTCTCCAATAGCCCCTTATCTCTCACACCTCCACCCTGAAAGCCACCAAAACAAAAATCCCAGCACTATGTTTCTTGTACGAGAAATGTATCATTTTCTGAGAAGAGACTGGAAGACTTTGGCTAGTTTAGCTGAGCAAAAGGAAGGCTGAAAGGAAACCTGATAGCTCTCCATAAATGCACCAGGGTTGAAAGACACCAAGGAGAGTGAAGAGCACTAAGCTGAAGGACCGTGTTGGCAGAAGAACAAACAGAGATAAGCTGGCCATGAACAATTCTGGCTCAAAAGCAGAAGAAGGTTTCTAAGCACCCCAGGAGTGAGGTTCTGGAGCAGCTGACCAGTTGGAACCATGGGAGCAAACAACTTAATTAGTTTTGAAAGAAAGCAAGACAAATTCATGACTCTGATTGTGTGAGGGGGCTGCTTATGATGACTGGGCTCAGCAGCTCTGGACCCCCCTTCTGGTTTATGCATTTCATGTTCTGGAGCTCATGCTTCAGAAAGACAAATGCTGGGGGATTCTGAAGTTCATTTTTACGTATGAGAGATTTTTAAGTTTTCAGCATCAGCATCTGCTGAGCTAAGCAGCAGAGCATGAAAATCCAAGAGAGAAGGTAGTTGAAAGGGGCAGCCCCAACACTACGTAAATATTAGTATTTCACAGCTCCAGCCTGTCATTCAGTTTGGAATCTTCAATGACATTAGCCGGTCATCGCAGGTAGCGTTCCTGGTCCAGGCTCCTAAGGCAGCCCGGCCTGGAACACTGAGCAATACCATGTGCCGTGGAATAAAGTTGCTCAGCATTATCCTCTGGCCTTGTCATCAATGCCCACCCCAGCACCTTTGAAAACAGAAGTTATTTCATTATTAGTTTGTTTATTCACAAACAGGACAGGGACATGCTAGAGAGAGTCCAGCGGAGGGCAACCAAAATGATTAAAGGGCTGGAGCACAAGCCCTATGAGGAAAGACTGGAAGCATTAGGCTTATTTAGTCTGCAGAAGAGAAGATTGAGGGGGGATTTGATAGCAACCTTCAACTACTTGAAGGGATGCTCTAAGGAAGATGGAGCTCAACTGTTCTTGGTAGTAACAGAGAACAGAACGAGGAGCAATGGTCTCAAGTTGCGGTTAGGGAGGTCGAGGCTGGATATTAGAAAAAAACTATTTTACTAGGCGAGTGGTGAAGCATTGGAATGAGCTGCCAAGGGAGGTGGTGGAGTCTCCATCTTTGGAAGTGTTTAAGGCCCGGCTGGACAAAACCATGACTGGGATGGTTTAGTGGGAGTGGTCCTGCCTCTGGCAGGGGGTTGGACTAGATGACCTATGAGGTCCCTTCCAACCCTAGGATTCTGTGATTAGTGTTGCCTAAATGAAATAACATGGACTGTTCCAGTCTCTGCCTCATAACACTCCTGTGAACAAGATGTTATGGCTCTTCAAAAGGCTGCTCATCCATGTAGGAAAATATCCCACCACTAAACTCTCTCCAGATGCCTTATACTACATGCATCACCTTGGGAATGAAACCGTCCCCAGCTGTCACTGGAGAAATACAATTCAGCAGCAATCGTGGAGGCAGCAGAATCAACACGCACTAGACAGCCATTACTTGCATTTTAACTCTTGGACCTCAGACACTGGGATCCCTGGGCACAGAAATGGTTGGAGCACCATAAAAGAGGAACATTGGGAAGAGCATGGGCCAGCTGATGAAGCACTGCTGTTTGCCCTGGTGACGACCAGAGCTCTGAGCGGTACAGGATGTAAGTGCTGCTAATTTTCCTAGCACTTATGAAGGAAATTCACTTTGCCTTCGTAACTGTACCTTGCCCAGACATAAGGCAGCTAGAGTTTGCATCCGCTGTTCGTTGATTGTTTTAAAAACACCATTCAGGAGAAGTTCCCAGCTGCTGTGCATCTGTAGCTGACTGAAGTCAAAGGAGTAATGCTCATTTACACTCACTGAATACTAAGCCTACAAAACTTAAAATATCCTGACATTTGACTTGATACAGTTAACAGCTCTGCAGACAGTGACCAACTCCACAGCCTCTTTATTTACGAAGAGCTCTTTGATGCCCCGATTTATTTCTTCATGTGACACTAAGTCACAAATGCTTTACCTTGCATGAGGGATGGGCAGTGTTAGCTTAGGCGTTCATGTGTGCCTCTGGCTCTCAGATCCGACAGCAATTAGATCTGATCGTTTATTGGCAGTATGTGGGATCCCTGGCAGCGCAGAGAATTTGACTTTCCAGCAGGGCTCATGCAGAGATGCTGATTTAGCCTAAAGCTAAAGCAAACCACCTCCCTACACACTCACTACAGGAGCAGGCTCAGAATTCCTTGCCCTTGGCTCACATCACACAGAGGATGTATTTATCACCACAGGCCGTAAGGAGTGCTGGCAGCAAAAGCAGAACTGCCATCCACTTCAGAGTGCTGCTGGCAGCCATACTAACTAAACCACAGAGATGAAATCAGATCCTGAAACTTTGGGCTCATCTACACTGCCCTGCAATTTGGCCCAGGAGGGTGTGAGTAGCAGTCTGCATCAAAGTGCTGTGCTATAACTCACCCGCTGGGATGCTGGGGGTGTGAAGGCAAAGGCTCCTTGTTTGCTCTAACGCAGTCCTGTTTGGGGAGGTGTCAGTGTAGACTGTGCCGTCTCCAGACCATCTATTCTTTCAGAGGCAATGGATCTCTCTGGGGCACGGAAAGAAATGCAGTAGGGGTGTGTGTGATTCTGGCCATCAGCTGGGAAGGCTACAGTGCCCATTGTGTAATGAGAATGACAGCAGATAAGGCAGAGAGATCTGGTTATGGACCTGTGCAGCCAGAAAGTGTCTGGTGAGGGTCCCTCTTTTCCAGGGAAAGTGAAAGAAATGTGCATTAACTCTGATGATATAATAAAGTGCTGTGTATTTAGGAGCCCAAAAATATGGAATTCAGAAACTTAAACCCCTCCATCTACCCAGCCAAGAGAGAAGGTATTTTAATTAAATGATGATCTTCACTTATAACTGGTGATGTGTGTGAACAGCTCTCTGAATCACTGGCACTCCCATCGTCATTGATCTTCAAATCCATGGAAATTCAATACCCACAGGCTTGAGAGTGTTACTAAGACACTTGCTGCAGCCTGCTGTCCTAGAGGTGCAAAAGCAATACAATTCCTTTGCAGCCTACACCCCAGAAGCAGACTGTCTTCTTTTGTCACAGAGCCGCATCCCGTCCAATGGGAGCAATTGTACAGAAGCAGCAGAAGAGGAAGACAGAGGATTCAGGTTTCTTTTTATAGCCACTCCATTTGGCACGTGGCAGAGAAATTCACATGAAGTCCCATGTAAAATCACAGAATGGCTGTTCCATGGTGACTCCAGCAGCTTGCAAGCTGTAGCTCAGTCCTGTCTTTCTGAGGGAAATGTGACATCACGTGGTTTCCTCCCACTCACCATGGGAACTTCAAAAGGGGTCAGCATAAAAGCCCAAAGCAGCCCCTTCTGCTGGTTCCCTAGAAAGCCTTTATTTCTTCTCTCTGATTTATAGGACGGTTTGTTCTAACGCAAGGCTTCAGCAAATCTACTCACAAATTCCTTTCCCAGAAGCTCCAGTGGAGCCTAGAAAATCCATATGCCCTTCCTCCCTTAAAGTTCTTTATTTTCTGCCTCTGACTCCAGCACACTAGGGAAACAGATTAGAGGAACACAAAAGCCTGAACACAAAGAAGGCCATGGGCTGATGCTCAGGTCCAGTGTGGTAGTTTCTTGCTTGAAAGATATGATGCATTGTGTACACTACAGCTTTTGGTGTTTACAATATCATTAAAGCTCAGACGAGGACCTTCCCTCCCCATAACAAATCTACATCAAGAGGCAACACTCCACCAGCTCTTCAGACACCATCATCTGAATGCCTTTCAGCACACCCAAGGAAAGACCGATAAAGCGGAAGTCATCCTATTGCCCCACTCAGTCTATCATATGTACATTGACCCTGGTCAAGAGTCTTTCTTCACGTGGACACAAAGTGACCAGAGAACATCAGGCTTGGCAGAGACCCCAGAAGATCATCTCATGAACTCTAAGGTCAGAAAGGAGCAATATGCCCATCTAGTCTGACCTCCAGCACAATGCAAGCCAGTGGTTCCTGACTTTTTCTCTGCTGTGCCACACCTTGATACCTTTAATTATTTTGAGGGACACCACTATACAGTCTCCCAATGAATTCATGAAAATTCATGAGCTAATCCAGAACTCTTGAGAAATTTTTCAAAGAATTCTGTGGCACACCTGCCCAGGCCTGACGGCACACCTTTGTGCCACTGCACGCTGGTTGGGAAACACGGATGTAGGCCACAGAACCTCCCGTCCAGCCTGTAATAAAATCCTAGTCCATCTAATTTCTGGACCGCTTCCAAAGAATGGTTTGTACTCCAGGGCCAGGAATTCACTCTGCCTGTGACTGGCTGCCATCCTAGAAAGCAGTTGGGTAGCTAGGATTGCAACTTAATCTGCGTTTGTAGCTCACCAGGAATAAGAGACAGGCTATTTTTCATCATTTACACATCACGGCAGTTCAGGACACACATTAATCCAATTGGGCTCTGCAACTGAACACTCCTATATCTGCAGTCTTTGAAATCAGATACATCTTGGTCAAGCATCAAAAACTCACCCCAGCTGGAGAGACAGAAATGCCACCCCATTCAGTATGCATGATAGAGGCTCATTAATGAGCAACCCAAACCACATCTAACAGAAGAAAAACACTCCCCAGCCTAGGGAGCCGACATTCACTAAGTAAAAAAGTGTTTCCATGGTTAACCTAAACCCATGTAGTGAACACCAACAAGCAAGACTCCTATCCAGTACAATCTGACGTCCTTTTCAATCACACTTTAGACTCTGACATCTTTGCCTTGGGAGCCCATTACCAGTAAAACAAAGTCTTTTTTTTTTTTTAAATCTTCCAATGCAGAGCAGGCTGCTCTACAAACTACACTACCTGGACAGGTTCCCCTTTACTCCGAAAAGTGGGATGGTATGAGAGGAGGAGGCTGGTCTCTGCACTGAGCAACGACAAAGGTTACACTTTACCGTGTGGTCTGTGAGTGGTGGTAACACTATCAGCTTCTCCATGGTATTCATCACCACCCTCCAGAGCTCCTTCAGCACTCGCTTCAACACCGTCTTCTCGCACACCGTAGCAAAGAGAGTCAGGCTGCAGGGAGAGAGCAGGAGCTGATTAACAGGGCAGGACCAGACAGGCAATTGCTGGAGAAAAAGAGTGGAGGTGTCGGTGAGATTTAATGCCTCATCTAACAGATGGTTTCTGGTAACCATTCCCTGATGCCCCACAGGAAAGAGAGGAGGACCCTCTGCACTGTATGTTGCTAAGGCACGTTTTCTGCCTTTTCTCCTTGCAGCTTTAGCACAAACACATTTGCACAAAACAGGATCTTCATGCTCAGGAGTTCAGCTACTGCTATTTAATCCCCAGATCATGAAATGTTCATTTGTATCATGGTAGCTTGCAGGGACCCCAAACAGGATCAGGGCTCCGCTGTGCAGTATACATGCACATAAAATAGAAGACAAACCATACCTCAGAGGGTTCATTGTGTAAATAGGGAAAGACACAGCAGGTGGGTTTACATCTTCTAGTTTGACCTTCAGTACAAACCCTGCACAGAATCACACACAGTGTTTCTAGTCTCCAGCCCATCATTTCTGATTGTACTAGACCGTCAAGTTTAGTAAAAAGTGGAGAGTGAGAGAGACAAGGAGAAAGATGATAGCAGCATGAATGGGTGAGGCATACAGTGGGAGGATGAGACAGCTGATCCCAGGACACGAGAGACAAGGCTGGTGAGAATATTTTGTACTAGATGAACTTTTACTGGTGCATGGGACAAGCTTTCAAGCTTCATGGACCATTTCTTCAGGTCTGGAGAAGGAAAATGAATGTTACCCACCTTTGTTCAGTAGCCAAGGTTCTTTGAGATACATGTCCCTACACTCCTCCACTATAGATGTGTGGACGCACCCGCACCTAACATCGGAGATCTCTTCAGCAGGACTGAAGGGGAGGCACGCGCATCCTGTGGCGTGCTTCTCACCGTTTGGAATGTGAGTGCCCCCCCCATCTGTCCCTTCTCTACCGCAGGACATTCCTTAAGGAGATACTCCGAAGTAGAGGGGAGGAGGGTGGGAAGTGGAGCAGTGCAGGGACACACATCTTGAAGAACCTTGGCTACTGCACAAAGGTGAGTAACCTTCATTTCTTCTTTGAGCAGCATCTCTGCTGCTCCACTATAGGTACTAACAAGCAGTTCCTTAACAGGAGGAGGGGAGTTTGGAGTGTCCTGTGTTAATTGTGTTAAGCACAGTGCATCCTACAACTGCATCTAGTGTAGCAACCTCATCAATTGCGTAATGCTTACCAAAGGTGTCCACTGATGCCCATGTAGCTACTTTACTGACGCCCAATATGGGCACATTATGGAGGAGTGCTGCAGAAGTGGAGACAGATCTCATAGAATGTGCTCTACCAGAGTTCTGATATCCGGATACATATTTTGAACTCCCACCATAAACTTTTTAAAGGTTGGGTGAGCAAATAAAGATGAGTTGTCTACAAAATTGTCAAAGGTGGAGATCACTGCCAAATGTACCCTAACGGCGCTTGTCACCAGATTCTTTTCTTTCAGTTCTAAGATACTCCAGGACTATGGGGACTGGTACAGATTGAGGGTCCATTGTGTATTGCACCAAACAGAAAACCTCTTCCATTTTTGGAGGTAGATAGCTCTAGTCACAGGTTTTCTACTGTTTAGCAGTACAAGTTTAACCCTCTCTAAGCACTGTTCTTCTAGGCTGTCGAGCCATCGAGGAGCCATGCCGTGAGATGCAGTCTGTCGAGGTAAGTATGTTGAATTTTCCCGTTGTTCTGTATGAGAAGGCTGGGAATCAATGAGAGTGGAATTGATGTTTCTACGGACATGCAAAGACGAGAAGAATACCTAATTCTGGCCTTGTCTATTTTTAATTTTTTAAGTCTCTTGGGTATCACAGGCATTGAGGGAAACGCATACAGGAGGTGGTGACTCCATTGGAGTAGAAATGCGTCCCCCATGGGCCTGTGACCTTGTTCCACTCATGAACAGAATCTTGCATGTTTTTTGTTTGCAGAAGTTGGGAAGAGATCCACCACCAAAGGAAGTCCTCATTGTGCAAAAAATGCTGTTGAGGACAATGTCATTCAGCTCCTATTCGTGGGGATCTGCAAAGTCCCTGCTGAGCCCATCTGCTGTCACGTTGTCCTTCCCAGGTAAGTATATTGCTGATATCTGTATGTTGTGGTGTACACACCACTCCCATAGTTTCATTGCCTCTGTGCACAGGGATTGTGATCATGCTCCCCCCCTTGATGGTTGATATAGTACATACAGGCCACATTGTCCATTTATTGTAAGTGCTTGTGATTGAAAAACACCTTCTGTGCATTTTACTGCTTCCAGGGCAGCGTGATGTGTACCTGCCTTCACTAAAAAATTGTCTAGGTAGGAGAATTTTATGGTCCCCTATTTGCGGAGATGAGCAGTCACCAGTGCTATCAACTTCGAGAAAACTCTAGGGGCTGTACATACACCAAAAGGGAAGACAGTGTATTGATAATGTTTGTCCTGGAAGAGGAAATGAAAGAACTTTTTGTGCACAGGATGGATGATGATATGAACGTATGCATCCTTTAGGTCGAGGGAAACCAACCAGTCCTCCCGTTCCAAAGATGGCAGTATTGTTGACAGCGTTACCATTTTGAACTTGCATGTCTGTACGAACTTGTTGAACCATCTCAGGTCTAATATAGGCCTCCAACCCCCCATCTTCTTTTGAGTTAGGAAATAGTGGGAGTAGAACCCCTTCCCCTTGAACTAAGAGGGTGCCTCCTCTATTGCCCTGATGTTTAGAAGGTTGTTTATTTCCTCTTCTAACAGCTATATGTGAGAGGGGTCCCTGAAAACGGACAGGGAAGGGGGTTGGTGAGTGGGCTTGGATGTGGAAGGGATTAAGAACCCACTTTTGATAATCTCTAACACCCACTTGTTGGATGTAATAGTTCTCCAGTGAAGAAGAAAAGGAGGAAGTCAGTTGTGGAAGAGACGAAAGGTACTGTTGGTAACACTTCGATGGAATGAGATGGTTGGGCAAACCCTCGACCAAATTCTCAAAATTGTTGTGTGGTCGCTGATGGTTAGGTTGTGGAGGATTGGTTAGTTTGCCTCCGTCTGGACTGTGACTGCCTATTCCTTGAACGAGGGGTATAGAACCTCCTGTGTTGCTGGGAGTATTGGTGTCTGTTGGCAGTATGCCGGTATATACTGTTCCTTCTCCTAGGGGGAGGAGCGGAGATGCCTAAGGTTTGAAAAGTTGCCCTCAAATCTTTGAGAGAATGCATAATTTCATTTGTCTTTTCCTCGAACAGCTTCTTCTTATTGAAGGGGAGGTCCTCTATGAAGGACTGTAGCTGCCTGTGTAATGCTGCTGAATGGAGCTGCGATGACCTCCTCATTACCACCACCCTTTCGATGGTTTGGGCTGCAACGTCCACAATGTCCAGCGTGGCCTGTAGGACGGTTCTTGATATCAACTGGCCCTCTCAAATGAAAGAATTAAATTGATCTTTCTTGTCATCTTCAATAAAGTTTGTGATATTAGTATAATTGTCATGCTCATAATTGGATAAGAGCACCATGTAATTTGCCACTCTTAGTCGTAGGGAAGCTGATGTATATACCTTTCTGCCTAAAATGTCTATCTTTTTACCTTCTTTATCTACTGGTGTAAATCTATTATGGGTCTGTCTCGCCTGCTGGTTGGCTGCCTCGATAAGCAGGGAGTTCACCTGAGGATGGGTGAAAAGGAATTCATTATCTTTTGGTGCAATGAAATACTTTTTATCCACCTTTTTGTTGACCGGTGTTGCAGAAAATGGATTTTGCCAGATATTATTGGCTGGCTCCATTATGCTATCGTCCATTGGTAACAATACCTTTGATGAAATATTAGAGTGAAGAATCTTATATAATTTGTGTTGGGAGGTAGGATTACTTTCTGGTTGCACATCCATGGTTCCTGCAACTCTTTTAAAAAGTTTCTGAAATTGTTTATCATCATCACGATCTGGCTGTGGCTTGTCCAAGCTGGAGATATCCTACTTCATCAGACTCTTTGAAGATGGGGTAACTTTCCTTTTTTACTAGCTACTTTGTTATTCTGATTATTTTGAGTATTCACGATTTATCTTTACACTACAGTAGGCATACTTCAGGCTTCACCATTTTTGCAATGCCAAGACCTCCACCACATTGAGGGAAAGGACTGCTCTCTCTTGACCAAGCCACCAGGAAAGGGTGTGAGTATAAGTGGTGGATGTCATCGACCTTGACTTTAGCAAAGCTTTTAGTATAGCCTCCCCCAGTATTCTTGCCAGCAATCTGAAATATGATTTGGAGGAATGATATATAAAGTGGATAGAAACCTGGCTACCTCATCAAGCTCAACAGTTAGTGATCAGTGGCTCGATGTGTAGCTGGCAGCCAGTAATAAGCGCAGTGCCCCAGGACTCGGTCCTGGAGCCAGTTTTGCTCAACATTTTTGTTAACGATCTGGAGGATAGGGTGGAGGCAGCCACAGCAAGTTTGCAGATGACACTAAACTGGGGGGAGTGGTAGATCCCCTGGATGGCAGAATAGGAATCATAGAATCATAGAGTCCTAGGGTTGGAAGGGACCTCATAGGTCATCTAGTCCAACCCCCTGCCAGAGGCAGGACAACTCCCACTAAACCATCCCAGTCATGGTTTTATCCAGCCGGGCCTTAAACACCTCCAAAGATGGAGACTCCACCACCTCCCTCGGCAGCTCATTCCAAGGCTTCACCACTCGCCTAGTAAAAAACTTTTTTCTCATATCCAGCCTCGACCTCCCTAACTGCAACTTGAGACCATTGCTCCTTGTTCTGTCCTCTGTTACCACTGAGAACAGTCGAGCTCCATCTTCCTTGGAGCACCCCTTCAAGTAGTTGGTTGCTATCAAATCCCCCCTCAATCTTCTCTTCTGCAGACTAAATAAGCCTAATGCTTTCAGTCTTTCCTCATAGGGCTTGTGCTCCAGCCCTTTAATCATTTTGGTTGCCCTCCTCTGAACTCTCTCTAGCATGTCCCTGTCCTTTTTGTAGTGGGGAGCCCAAAACCGAACACAGTATTCCAGATGTGGCCTCACCAGTGCAGAATAGAGGGGAATGATCACATCCCTCGATCTGCTGGTAATACTTCTTTTGATGCAGCCCAGTATGCCATTGGCCTTTTTGGCAGCAAGAGCACACTGCTGACTCATATCTAGCTTCCCATCCACCATGACCCCCAGGTCCTTTTCTACACTGCTGCTACTTAGCTGAATGTTTCCCAGCCTGTAGTGGTGCATGGGGTTTTTAATTCCCACGTGCAGGATTTTACACTTGTCCTTACTGAACCTCGTAAGATTTCTGTTGGCCCACTGTTCCAATTTATCTAGGTCTCCCTGAATCCTGTCCTTGCCCTCCAATGTGTCTACTGTTCCCCCCAGCTTGGTGTCATCCGCAAACTTACTGAGAGTGCAGTCTATTCCATCATCCAGATCATTGATGAAAATCTTGAACAGAACCAGCCCCAGGACTGACCCCTGGGGCACCCCACTCGTGACTGGTTGCCAGCTAGACATGGAACCATTGATTCCTACACGCTGAAACCGTTGATCTAGCCAGTTTTCTATCCACCTTACAGTCCACCTATCCAACCCCTACTTCCTTAATTTGCCAGTGAGAATGCTGTGGGAAACTGTGTCAAAAGCCTTGCTAAAATCAAGGTATATCACATCAATGGTTCTTCCTGCATCCAGAAAACCAGTCATCTGATCATAGAAGGAAATGAGATTGGTCAGGCATGATTTACCCTTGGTAAATCCATGCTGACTGTTCCTGATCAGGAGAGAGTGACCTAGACAAACTGGAGCATTGGTGAGGTTCACAAGGACAAGTGCAGAGTCCTGCTCTTAAGACAGAAGAATCCCACGCAATGCTACAGACTGGGGACCTACTGGCTGGGCAGCAGTTCTGCAGACAAAGATCTGAGGGCTCCAGTGGATGGGAAACTGGGGGAGTCAATAGTGTGTCCTTGTTGCCAAGAAGGCTAACAGCATATTGGACTGCATTAGTAGGAGTACTGCCAGCAAATGGAGGGAAGCAGAGGTTACCGACCTGTAACTGGTCTTCTCTGAGATGTGTTGCTTCTGTACATTCCAACTTAGGTGTGCATGCGCTGTGTGCACAGATCACTGGAAACTTTTCCCCTAGACTACCTGCAGGGATATATAAATACTGCTGCAGTTCCTTCTTGCTGGAATTCCAGCTGAGGGGAGGAGGATGGGCATTGGAATGTAGATGAGTAACACATCTCAAAGAACACCAGTTACAGGTAAGTAACCTCTTCTTCTAGTGATTGCTCATGTCATTCCAAATTAGGTGATTCCCAAGCCTTGCCCCGGAGGTGGGAAGGAATTCTTACAGCTTGACTGATTGCAGCACAGCCCTGCCGACTGCTGCATCATCCCTTGCTTGCTGGACCAGTGCATAGTGGGTAGTGAAGGTGTGTACAGATGACCACTTCACTGCTTTGCATACATCCAGGATTGGCACCTTCGTCATGAATGCTGTACAGGATGCCTGGGCCTGTGTTGAGTGCGCTGTTAAACTAGGGGGCTGACCCCTGCCAATAAGTAACACTGTTTTATGCAGGATGTAATCCAGGTCGACCAGCACTGGGAAGACACGGGATGGTCCTTCATCCTACCCACCACTGCCACAAAGAGTTGTGGGGACATACAAAATGGCTTTGTGCGGTCTATATAGAACACCAGGGCCTGCCGAACGTCCAGAGTGTGAAGGTGCCATTCCCTATCAGATACATGCAGCTTTGGGTGGAAAACTGGGAGGCATATGTCCTGGGAGATGTGGAATTGTGATAGTATCTTTGGTAAAAATGCTGGGTGTGTCTGAAGCTGCACTTTATCTTTAAAGAAGACCATGTGGGGCGGGCTCTGACATAAAAGCACGTAGCTCTGACACTCATTTGGCTGATGTTATCACCACAAGGAAGATTGTTTTCCAAGGTAACAGAAGGAGTGGGCAAGTAGCCGTGGTCTAAAATGGGGGGGGGGGGGCACTGAGCTTGGTCAGGATCAGGTTGAGGTCCCACTGGGCCATAGGAGCATGATCGCCTGGGATCTCCTTCTCCAGGCACCTCAGGAAACGCTTGACAAGCGGGCTTGAAAACAGGTAGCCATCAAGGGAGCCCTCTTGGAAGGCAAAAATTACCTCAAGATGAACCCTCACTGAGGCGGCCAATAGACCTTGTTGTTTCCGTTCAAAATATAGTCCAGATGTGCGTGAACTCACTCTCCCTCTGCCCACTGGGTAAACCTCTTCCACTTTGCTTGGTAGGAGCATCTAAGTTGAGGGTTTACAGCTGTTTAATAAAATCTCCTGCACTGAGGCAGAACATTAGTGCTCCTTCCATGTTAGCCACTGAGCAGCTATGCTTTGAGGTGGAGGGTCCTGAGGTTTGGGTACCTGAGATCCCCTTGGTCCTGGGTCAGCAGGTCTGGGAATAGGGGAAGCTGAAGCAGGGCCTCGGTTGAGAAGTCCAGAAGCAACAGAAACCAATGCTGACGAGGCCACTCCAAGGCTATCGGAGTCATTCTTGCCTTGTCCCATTTTGCCTTGAGCAGCACCTTGTGAAGCAGGGCATTGGCGGAAATGTGTAGTGGGGATCATAGGACCACTTGATTAGGAAGGCATATAACAGTGACCCCAGGCTGTGCTTCCAGAAGAAGCAGAACATGTCACACTTCCTCTTGGAATCGGATGCAAAGAGATCTATTTGGGGATGTCCCCAATTCCGGAAGATGCAGGCCGTGACATCTGGCCTGAGGGACCATTTGAGAATCAGAAAACACCTGCTGAGATCGTTCATTAGGGTGTTTTGGCATCCGGGAAGGTATGCCACTGTTAGGCATATAAACTGCCTGATGCAGAAGGCCCACAGGGCTAGGGCTTCTTGACAGAGGAAACAGGAGCGAGCACCATCCTATTTGTTTATATGGTACATCGTGGTGGCGGTGTCTGTCTGAACCAAAATGGACCTGCTGGCCAGTCTGTCCTTGAATGCTGTACATACCAAGCAGACTGCCCTCAGCTCCTTCAGACTGATATACAACTGAACTTCCTCTCTGGACCAGTGACCTTGAATCCTGATGTCCTCCAGGTGGTCTACCAACCCCAAGTCTGAGGCGTCTGTGACTAGAGCCCTCAACACCCCATCTCCAGAAACAAATCAAGTTAATTCTTGGCTCCCTTTGTGTCCTCTATTATAGCTCCCTTCCTCAGCATCAGTTGTCTTCATTCCCTTTTGCTGCATGAGTTCTGACCAGTTTCCTTCTTAAGGCCTCACTTGCCATTGCCCTGCCAGTAGGACACATAGATGAGAGTCCCCTGAGAGGTTTCACAAACTTGTATCTATAGCAGCTAGTGCGAAAACCGCAGACACAACACACTGGCTGAATTTGCAGCAGTATATAGACAACATTGAGTTCCTTTACACCACATCTGAACCCAACCATCTTCCAGGTCTCTCAAGGCCTACCCAAAATCCTCAGCTGGCTGAAGAGTAGTTGGCAAGAGCTGAATCCAGACAATGAGGTGATGCCAGCAAGAATAGGGAAGTTTTAGAAGGTGCCTCCTCCATGGGATAGATGGGAAGAACAATCCAGGCTCTGCCTCTGAATTGCTGTGATCAAGAAACAAGTCAAGAATGCGCCAATGTCCACCTCCCACCAGCAGGAGATGCCATCTCCCAGGAGTAGTCACGTAAAGCACGGAAATCGCCTTATAGACGTAAAAGGATTGTACCTGGCAAATTTCATGGAATTCATGGAAAGATCATGAGAACATCTGCTGGTTGATGCTTTGAAAAGGAAAAAAGTTTGAAATGTCATCCATAACTCCCTCTTTTCTAAAGATAAAAGCCCTCCTGGATTATTCCGATAGAGAAGACATCTCCAGCCATCCAAGAGGCTGCTCAAACCCCTCCCAATCTGTTAGAGATGGTATGGAAGTATGGATATAGAACTGAGCTCTTCTACTTACTTTCCATCCAGGAAGTCCATCAATGGCCTCAGGACATTGTCTGCATCTTGTGCTACTGTGTTCCTGGCATTTGCAGGGATATTTCCTGTCCCTTTCACTTGACAGAGTATATCTGACATCTGCTTGACACACTCATCAATGCGGCTCTGAAAGCTAGACAGACAAGAGAGAAGCAAGGTTATTTAGCAGCAAAGATATCCCCTGCTGCCCATGAAAATGTAGACACTACTCCTATTGCTTCCTTTTCAATGTTTGGTGAAAAGGACACACTATCATGGTAATTGATGGCATAGAATATCACTGGGAACGCTGATATTCCTAAAGATGTTTTGAGCCTGCTAGAGATGAAAGCCTGTTCTTTCTGCAGAATTAGAAGCATACAGTTCTGTGTCTGAAATACACCCTGTGATCTCACAAAGATGAGTTACAGTCTGGAAGGAATAGCATAACTAGTGCTCAACTGCAATGCACTGCCAATAGACACATGCATGTAGTTTCCTGCCAGGTCTCTCAGAAGACAGAGTTGTTAAAATCACAGGTGCTTGGTGGCAAAGACACCTACTGACAAACAGTAGCACCAAACCACCAAACCAACCAACCACAGGGCATCTAGAGCTTTCAGAGCCAGCTGTACTTGGAGCTGATTTCCTGGAGTGTTGAGGACATGTGGTGTAAATGGGCCCCTCTCCTTCCAATAGAAGCATCCCCTGCTCCTGCTACTCGCTATACCCCGTTTCTTGACTTTGCTACCCCCTCAACCCCCTCATCATGGAGCAGCCTCCCGACAATGCAGCAAGACATCCTGCTCCCTCCTCCTGACTTCTAACATCCTACTGCAGTGAAGCAAACCCAGATGACAGCTCCTTTCTCACTTCCCTCTTTGGCATTGCTGAGCGTTAGGAAGCCATGGGGCAGCTCTCCAGCTGAGTGCAGGCATGCAGTAGCCAGCAGCTCAGTTAGATTGCATGGACAGAGTGGTGGGTCTCACCCAAATGCTCAGGGTCTAATGGACTGTCACACTGGGGGTCAGGAGGGAATTTCCCCTGGGCTTGATTGGCAGAGACCCTGGGATATTTTTTTTCTTTTGCCTTCCTTTGCAGGATGGGTCCACGTCACTTGCAGGTTTAAACTGGAACAAACAGTAGAGTTGCTGTATTTTGAAGCCTTCAGTTACTCAGTCAGACTAGGGGTCTGTTACTGGAGTGGGTGGGGAGATTCTGTGGCCTGCACTGTGAGGAAGACAGACTAGATGATCATGGTCTATTCTAAACTTAAAGTCTAAGAGTAGCCTCATGCTGCAAAGCCCAGTGCTTGGAAGGGGATAGGATGGACTTCATATAAAAGAGAAATCACCAGCTTCTTGGTTTCCAGCAGTAGCTGCTTTCTTTAGCTCTGATGGGCTATATTCCTCTGTTCCAGACCGTCTTCTCCAGCTGGCGTGGGGAAGCTGTGCTTCCAAACTCATGGGGAGACACCAGCTTCCATTAAAATGACCATGACACTCCCACACCCAACAATTCCTGGTTTGCAGGGTCACATAACTACATTAGGGAGAAACATTAAGTGTTGGCAGCTACTGTGCATAAAGTGCCACATATCTGGGCAGCCCAGCACAAACCAGTCACTGCTGAGAGCTACAAATGCCAGTCACACAGGCACCAGCAGGCAAATCTCCAACATTCCCTGATTCACACACAGTCTCTTCTCTCCCCAAGTCTTCCTAGGACAAACAGCATTTAACCTGCAGTTCAGCGCAAGTCTATGGATCCTTTGAGCTAGAAATCCAGGAGTATTTATCGTGTGTGAGAAGCTGATGTGGAGTGTTACACAAAGCAGGCTGGCAAGGCAGCTAGTGTTCAAACACTCTGTTGACTCTATTGAGATGTGAGCACCCAACTGAGGTGTGCCTGGAATACATTTACTATGTTGGGATGTGCAGGCCGGGCCGCAGAGGGGACCACCAACTTGCTAAGACACACCACAGCAGACCCTGATCTATGGATTTGTTTAATTATTTTCCTCCAGAATGGCTATTTCAGCTGTGCAAGTGGCTCCCCATTGACCACCACTCTTTCATCAAGCTGGTTGCAGATTATCTATGTATCAGGTGCCTATCATCTTAGCATCTGTGCTGACGAGGAAGCTGGTGGCTCTCAGTCTGGCTCGAGGCTACTTGTGGATGTTACTTTTGAATGACATGCTCTGGCGTTTTGCCCCTCCATTCTGGTTCTGTGGGGTATTGTACAGCAAAGTGGTGGCCTGAACACAGCAAGGGAGTGCTCGCCTTGCCCACTTTTGGAAGGATGCCCTACAATCAGGGCCTGCTGTTAAGAAGGCTCATCTCCTTCCCACTGAATCTCTGCCTAGGCCCACAAAGACAAGACAATGTGCTGGATTAGCCTAGCTGCCATGATGCCACCCCCAGTGCAGGGGTGCCACTTTGGTTTGCTGTGCTGCGTTGAAAACCTACAGCCTGTCCAGAAACTGGTGAAAGGTTACAAAGAGGTGAGTGTTTGACCATGCCCTGGGAGTGCATCACTCTCCCAAAATCCCTCCTTGTGCTGAAGACTAAAATCACTCAGTGAGTAATGCACTAAATATGGCTCTTTGACCAAACAGGGCTCCATTAGGATGTTATGCTCTAGGATGGAGCTTCCTTGGGCACAGGTATCTGGGAACTTAGGAAATGAACTGTCCCAGCCACAGCAGTTATCTCTCAAACATGAAAGAAGTTACACTTCAATGCATATGAGGTGCAAAATTCCCCAGGAGCTGCCATTTGTACAGATGTGTTCCATGACAGTGAGGACATCTGTCGTACCTCTCACAGCCACATCCCAGAGGAGAAGATCCTGCTGTCACAGGAAGCTGCCCTTTCACTTTTAGTTTGGCACCATCTCTTCTGAATAAAACACCAGGGGAACCCAGCTGACTGGCTAATCTTTCTTGCTCTGGCACAAGTCTGGTATGTCAGCTGACACTAAATCTCTTTCAATTACATTTTCAAATGCCAAGATTCTACCCTAATTGTCTTGTAACACTGGCACTGCAGAGACAGCATGTTTTCCGATAACAGTTCTAGCCCACTAATTCTGGTTTCCCATTCATCCTCCAGCTAATTAGGAAAGCCAGTTCCCTGTGCTTGTACCTCTCCATCCACTGTTGCCACCACCCATTATTAGCAATGGGAGTTACACACACAGTTCCCAGGTCAGTGTGCTGAAAATGCAGCTACGTGGCAGCAAGTCCCACCATGTAACTGATGGTCACAAAGACTGCACGTTCCAGGATGGTAGGAGAGCAGTCAGGGCAAGTGTCTATTCCCATGAATCAAATAAATGTCTTAAGCACTCTACTGAAACCCCAATATGCAAGGAGAGTGGGGGAGGAGAACTCCAAGAAAAAATGCAAGGAGGTATATGTAATAGAATTGAAAATCAACATGACAAAGTAGGGTATTCGGCCGGGTATCTTAGGTGCCTATACACTACTGTGAGGAGCCTGGGAAATAAGCAAGAAGAATTGGTAATACTAGCGCAGACAAGGAACTATGATATTATAGGAATAACAGAGACGTGATGGGATAGTCTGCACAACTGGAGCTCTGCCATGGATGGGTCTAAACTGTTCAGGAAGGACAGGCAGGGAAAAAGAGGGGGAGGAGTAGCGTTATATGTAAAAGAGCTCTACGACTGCTCAGAGCTCCATTATGGAAGTGGAAGCGTGCCTGTAGAAAGTCTGTGGGTTACATTGAGAGGGGAAAGCAACAAGGGGGATGTTGTGGTGGGGGTCTGCTATAGACCACCAGACCAGAAGCAGGAGGTGGATGAGGTGTTCTATGGACAACTAGCAGAAGCTTCTAGATCACAGGCCCTGGTGCTGATGGGGGACTTCAATTACCCTGACATCTGCTGGGAGGCCAATACAGCTGTGAATGGGCAATCCAGGAGATTTTTAGAGAGTGTTGGGGACAACTTTCTAGTACAAATGCTAGAGGAACCAACTAGGGACCTTGCGCCGCTCGACCTCCTGCTCACAAACAGGGAAGAATTGATCAGGGACGTAGAGGTAAATGGCAAGCAAGGCAGTAGTGACCATGACATGGTTGAGTTCAGGATCCTGATTAAAGGAAGGAAGGAAAGAAGCAAAACAAAAACCCTGGACTTCAAAAAAAAAAAAGCAGATTTTGGCTCCCTCAGGGAACTGATGGGCAGGATCCCTTGGGAAGCTAATCTGAAGGGGAAAGGAGTCCAAGAGAGTTGGTTATATTTTAAAGAAACTCTGCTAAGGGCACAGGAAGTTGCCATTCCAATTAGGAGAAAGAAAAAACACGTGAGGCAGCCAGAATGGCTTAGCAGAGAACTCTGCTCTGAGCTTAAACATAAAAAGGAAGCTTACAGGAAGTGGAAGCTTGGTCAGATGACCAAGGAGGCATATAAAGATATTGCTAGGGACTACAGGGATAAAATCAGAAAGGCCAAAGGACAAATGGAGTTGCGGCTAGCGAGGGATGTAAAGGATAACAAGAAGGGGTTCTACAAGTATGTTAATAACACGAAGAGGATCAGGGATGGTGTAGGTCCCTTGCTGAATGGAGCAGGCATCCTCGTGATGGAGGATGAGGAAAAAGCTGAAGTGCTCAATGTTTTTTTTGCTTCAGTTTTCACAGTCAGGGTCAGCTCCCAGCCCACTACCATGGGTGTGGCAGACGGGAGAGAAGACGACAGGCCCTTGGTGATGGAAGGTCAGGTTAGGGACTGCTTAAAGAAGCTGGATGTGCACAAGTCCATGGGGCTGGACGAACTGCATCCAAAGGTGCTAAGGGAATTGGCCGATGAGATAGCAGCACCGCTGGCCGTTATCTTTCAAAACTCATGGAGAACGGGGGAGGTGCCAAAGGACTGGAAAAAAGCAAATGTAGTGCCTATTTTCAAGAAAGGGAAAAAGGAGGATCCAGGGAATTACAGACCAGTCAGCCTCACCTCAATCCCTGGAAAAATTATGGAGCAGATTCTCAAAGAATCCATCCTCAAACACTTAGAGGAAAATAAAGTGATCAGGAACAGTCAGCATGGACTTCCCAAGGGTAAATCATGCCTGACCAATCTCATTTCCTTCTATGATCAGATGACTGGTTTTCTGGATGCAGGAAGAACCATTGATGTGATATACCTTGATTTTAGCAAGGCTTTTGACACAGTTTCCCACAGCATTCTCACTGGCAAATTAAGGAAGTATGGGTTGGATAGGTGGACTGTAAGGTGGACAGAAAACTGGCTAGATCAACGGTTTCAGCGTGTAGGAATCAATGGTTCCATGTCTAGCTGGCAACCAGTCACGAGTGGGGTGCCCCAGGGGTCAGTCCTGGGGCTGGTTCTGTTCAACATTTTCATCAATGATCTGGATGATGGAATAGACTGCATTCTCAGTAAGTTTGCGGATGACACCAAGCTGGGGGGACCAGTAGACACGTTGGAGGGCAAGGACAGGATTCAGGGAGACCTAGATAAATTGGAACAGTGGGCCAATAAAAATCTTCTGAGGTTCAATAAGGACAAGTGTAAAATCCTGCATGTGGGATGAAAAAAACCCATGCACCGCTACAGGCTGGGGAACATTCAGCTAAGTAGCAGCCGTGTAGAAAAGGACCTGGGGGTCATGGTGGATGGGAAGCTAGATATGAGTCAGCAGTGTGCTCTTGCTGCCAAAAAGGCCGATGGCATACTGGGCTGCATCAAAAGAAGTATTGCCAGCAGATCAAGGGATGTGATCATTCCCCTCTATTCTGCACTGGTGAGGCCACATCTAGAATACTGTGTTCAGTTTTGGGCTCCCCACTACAAAAAGGACAGCAACATGCTAGAGAGAGTTCAGAGGAGGGCAACCAAAATGATTAAAGGGCTGGAGCACAAGCCCTATGAGGAAAGACTGAAAGCATTAGGCTTATTTAGTCTGCAGAAGAGAAGATTGAGGGGGGATTCAATAGCAACCTTCAACTACTTGAAGGGATGCTCTAAGGAAGATGGAGCTCAACTGCTCTTGGTAATAACAGAGGACAGAACGAGGAGCAATGGTCTCAAGTTGCGGTTAGGGAGGTCGAGGCTGGATATTAGAAAATACTTTTTTACTAGGAGAGTGGTGAAGCCTTGGAATGAGCTGCCGAGGGAGGTGGTGAAATCTCCATCGTTGAAGGTGTTTAAGGCCCGGCTGGACAAAACCATGACTGGGATGGTTTAGTGGCAGTGGTCCTGCCTCTGGCAGGGGGTTGGACTAGATGACCTATGAGGTCCCTTCCAACCCTAGGATTCTATGACAATGTAGACGAGATGCTACAGTCTGTGCCTGCACTCATCTTTTTATAGGGCACAGATAAGGTGAAGAGATCATATCGTGGGGAATAGTCATTTTTCAAAGAGCAACAGACTGTGTCCACTTTGGGACATTTTACTCTGGAACACAGGACTAGAAGGGACTTCCTGGGTCAGGCCACCTTAGCCAACAATCCCATTCATAAATTTATCAAGCTCCAGTTGAAAATAGCTGTTTTCCTCCGCTACTCCTCCAGAATTTAACTTCTCAGATGGTTAGAAACCTTCTTCTAATACAGCCTCAGCTTATTCATGGCCACTTGATACTCAATCCATGCCACCATACAGAGACCAGAACATCCAGAGAAGGGGGGGACAGAGCATTCAGGCTTCCAGTCTTGCTTAAACTGTGACTTCTGTGCTGATCAAATCTTCATATGGTCTCAGCACATGAAGAATGAAGCAAATTCAAGGCCATGAATTTGTTTTAAAACAAAAACAAAACCAAAAAAAAAAAAAAAAAAAAACCCCACAAAAAAGAACACTAAGCAATTGCTATGTGTTTTACTTTTCTCTGTCTCAACCTCATGAGAGATGCATTTGGAGCTGAAAGAAAGAAACATCACTATGACAGCAGAAGCTGGATGTGTAACTCACCTGTTACCAAACACAACACTAAGTTCATCCAAAACATTGTTCAGTTTCACTTGGAGCTCTTTGAGATTGTCACTTGCTTCTGGGTCCAGCTATGAATGAAAGGAAAACAGAAGGCTTAACTGGAAAGTGGAGGTTGGTTTACAGTTCCCCAAAGTGTCATTAGCCACTGTTGACTGAATGGGAGGTAAGCACATGAAATATCATTCTTAAGATTCGCTCTAGTGTCTTTTCCCAGCCAGCACTGTGCAGCTTCATAGCCAGCTGTTCTGGAGACATTAACAGGAGCACCAGAGACTTCCTCACAAAACATGGGAGCCACATACAAAATTTACTCTGACTTCTAGACTCCACCAGCCCTTCCCAAAGTCAGTCCTTTTTCCTGATAGTCATGGAGTTGTGAAAAAAAGGAACATTTAAATCTTAATGGCTCAGTGGGCATAGACTGTAGACTGTGCTGTGTTACTGAAATATACACTTTTGGATTCTGAGTTGTCTCATTGTGATAGGTTTACTCTAAGCCTGGCTTCTTACTGGTGCTGGTTGCTGTGTGTGTGAGAGCAGCTGGGTCACCTTCTACCTCCACAGACTTCAAGCTGCAATATAGTGGAACGCAGGGAATACAGCCACCTTTTCCAACGCTCTAACATCAGACCTCCACTGTTTTGAAAATCTGGCCACAAAGTGAACCGTTGCGTGCTGAGCACTTTTGAAAACATGGTGTGGATCATGAGCACATAAAGATCCACCCCCTTAGTGACCAGCCAGACATTCTCCTGAGCTACACTGAGATGCAATCAAGTTCACTGTGTGCAAGTCTTTTGCTGGAGACACTAAAAAGAAATTGAGACCTTGTCTGCACTGCATGAATGTTACTGACACCTGCCATAAGAGTCCCGGCTTGTGCCACAGTCCACAACCAACAACTTCCCTCTTATGCTTTTGTGCACCGTGCTTTAAACCGGTTGCCACTCTCCTGCCTGGACATGGGTGTGATTCAGCAGGGCAGTACTGTTTATGCGATGCTTTAGGACCCTTTGGGCTGAAAAAGATTATATGGATGCAAGACATAATTTCCTCTTACACAAGAGCATCTGGTTCTTAAACATAAATCAAATACCGCCATTGTTGATGAACTGGGGCTGTAGAAATCAGCCTGACATCAAACATCGACGGTCTGTTTACCAAAACCATCACACACTGCAGTGGCTGCATGGCGGCCAGAATACAGAGGTTTAGGTTTTGAGGGTAAAATCTCAATACTGAGCTAGACAGGAATGAAATACAACAGGAGCTTGTCTTGCCACATTTGAAGCTGGAGCCTGCTTATTCTCTTTGGCATGCAGCAGAGGAAGCAAAACCTCTAGAGAAATACAGAGCTATGGAATGGGATTTACTCCTTTCCGTTTACTAAGCTAGCTGGGAAAATCCAGGCTTTATTAAGCATCAGAAGTGTGCTTACCAGCCTTCTGGATAGTTTAAAAAAACCAAACAAGAAATAGCAGCTGTTGGTTTTTTAATGAGCCTTAGGAGTAAAGAACTGTCTGCAGTAACTTTCTCACTTTATTAATGCGAGTTTGCAGTTTTATTCCCTGTGCTCTTCACACTGGCAGCAAGGAAGATAGCCTCCTGATGTAATTATGCTAATGAGAGACTTTGGACCCAACCCACAGGCTATACAGCCTTCTTGTGGTTGCTTTTCTTCCTACGGCACTGCCCCCCATCCTTCCATTTCTTAGGCCTGTAAAACATCATCAGTTTACAGGCTTTCCAACACAGAATGCGTCATCTCCGGCACCTCTGAACCCAGCCCACTGCCTGGAAGAGTGGGACTCAGGATTGGCCTGACTCACCGTGACATTTCAGACAAATCCTTTGCCAGTTGAGCCAAAGGATCAGCTTTCTGCTAACACAAGCCAGCAGAAACTAGTACCAACCCCCTACCTCCGCTGTTTTCTCATAGCTACAGGCTGTGTGTGTACTGAATCTGCAGGTATTTTTAGGTCAGCTTCTGTGACAGAGACAGCACACTGCATCTCATGGCCCTTGGACTGCTGAGTTATTTTACCATGGGCCGTTACTATAGAGAGTATCCAGGCTGCCGCCGACTAGTCTATTCTGGTAGCAGTGACACCCACCGCCGCGACAGAAGAGGATATGGCTCCCTCTGCAGCCTATCACATCCAGCTGTGCACTGGCTAGAGGGGACCGCTAAAGGGCAACACTTTGCCCATGGGATGAACACTTGGGTCTTTCCAGTCCTTCTGGCCAAGAGGCTGAAGGCACAAACCCAGACCCAGGTAACGGCTGTTTCCTCTGGACTGGCAAACCTCCTCTTCAGGTGCAATTAACAACTCTGATGACACTGATTAAAACATTTCTAGCTTTTTCCTCCTTACACATTAGTAGCTGCTAAGAAAGAATGGAAGGAGAGCCAGCTCTAATGCTCAGTGCGCTGCAGAAAAGTCCTTTGTCATCATGGAGCTTTTGAACAGCCACAGAAAAGTCTAGATAAGGTTGTAAACAGCTCCTTAATGGCTGGCAGTGGCAGTCCCTGGCATGAAACAAACAGCAGGATGTTAACTGAATGCAATTTCAGTCTATTGAAAGGTGCGAGACCTGTGTGTGCCACTATTCCCATATCTGAATGAGATACAGGTTAAAGTCCTTCACTGACTTCCTTCAGGCTTTCAGTGTATCTGGAAACTGTTCTCTGCCAATATGGTGAGGCACTGATAAAGGCTACCGAATGTCTGCTTTACTGCTCAGCCAATGAATTTTAAAAAAACAAGGAGTTGTGTGGCACTTAAAGACTAAAATTTATTTTTCGTATGAGCTTTCGTGGGAGAAAATCCCACTTCATCAGATGCTTCAAAGATGGGTGAACTTACAAGAATGGATTTTCCCCCACGAAAGCTCATGCGAAAAATAAATCTGTTAGTAAGTGCCACACAAAACTCCTTGGTTTTTTTTTTTTTTGCTGGACTAGACTAACATGGCTACCCCTTTGCAAATTGGCAAAATGAATTTTAAGTATATCAGCTCTCCATGACAACAAATGCCACTTGGATTCCCAAAAAACTGGGCTTGTGGAGTGGAGTGGAGCAGAGCAGAGCAGGAAGAAATATCAGAAAGCTGGTTCGTTCTAATGCGTACCATGCAGAAACTGGATGGTAACCATACAGCACACAGCCTTAGGGAACCTTCTAATCTCCCCCATGTGGGGTGCATGGAGCTTGGTGCTGAAAAAGAAAACTAACAAAAACTTTCCTGTTCTACAAAATGTAGGATAATCTGCACTATACAGTGCTTATTCTGAACAAATGTCCTAATTCTAGTAGGAACAGCATAGGGCAATGCCACATCTCATTTGAGGATCTAAAGGCAGTGTACGGGCAGTTAACTGAGAGACTCAATGCTCATATGAAGCCTGAAAGCATTATCCCCATTTTCAGAGATGAGGCATCTATTTGAAGACATCAAGAAATGGAGAATCTGCCAGTTCCCATGGTAGTTTGGTGCTTGGTCAACCTCCCTTGCTATTAACAGACTGTGCCTCTTTTCTAATTTGATTTTGTCTGGCTCCAACTTCTACCTACTGACTCTTGCTATGCCTTTTGCTGTTAGATTAAAAGGCCTTTGGTAGCAGTACTTTGTCCCTCCATAGGTACATACATGCTTATCACAGACTCATAGATACTACAGTCAGAAGGGACCAATATGATCATCTAGTCTGACCTCCCACACACTGCAGGCCATAAACCTCACCAACTCACTCCTACAATGAACCTCAAACCCATAACTGAGCTATTAAAGTCCTCAAATCATGATTTAAAGACTTTAATACAGAGAATTAACCAGCAAGTGAGCCATGCCCAATGCAACAGAGGAAAGCAAAAAACTCCCAGCGGCCAAGCCAATCTGCCCTGAGGGAAAATTCTTTCCCGACCCCAAATATGGCGATCAGTTAAACCCTGAACATGAGGGTAAGTCCACAACAGCCAGGTCAAGAAGAACTTCTTTGTAATAACTCAGAACCCACTCGATCTAATGCACCTTCCTAGGTCACTATCATACCCATCACCAGTAGTAAAAGATAGACAATGGCCAAGCTACGCTGTCCATCATATCATTCCCTTCATAAACTGGAAGCTGGATATGAGTCAGCAGTGTGCTCTTGCTGCCAAAAAGGCC
>ML682046.1:1345636-1432204 GCA_007922195.1 Podocnemis expansa
CTCGTGGGGTCCCTTCCAACCCTATGATTCTATGATTCTATGAACTTATCAAGCTCGGTTTTGAAGGCACCTAAGGTTTTTGCCCCCACCACTTCCCTTGGTAGACTATTCCAGAACTTTACTCCTATCATGGTTAGGAATCTGTGTCTAATGTCAAGCCTAAATTTTCTGAAGGATAGTTTATATCCATTTGTTCTTGTGTCCACATTGGTGCTGTATTCAAATAATTCCTCTCCCTCCCTTGCATTTATCCCTCTAATGTATTTATAAAGACCAATCATATCTCCTCTCAGCCTTCTTCTGGTCAGACTAAACAAACCAAGCTCTTTCAGTCGTCTCTCATAGGAAAGATTTTTCCATTCCACAAATCATCCTTGTAGCCCTTCTTTGCACCTGTTCCAGTTTGACTTCATCTTTCGAGGCTGGATATTAGAAAAAACTTTTTTACTAGGAGAGTGGTGAAGCCTTGGAATGAGCTGCCGAGGGAGGTGGTGGAGTCTCCATCTTTGGAGGTGTTTAAGGCCCGGCTGGACAACACCATGACTGGGATGGTTTAGTGGGAGTGGTCCTGCCTCTGGCAGGGGGTTGGACTAGATGACCTATGAGGTCCCTTCCAACCCTAGGATTCTATGATTTTATGATTCTTAAACATGGGTGACCAGAACTGTACACAATATTCCAAGTGAGGTCGCACCAGTGCCTTGTATAACGGTACTAAGACCTCCCTATCTCTACTGGAAATCCCTTCTGATGTACTCCAGGACCGCATTAGCTTTTTTCACTGCCACATCACATTGGCTACTCATTGTCATTCTGTGATCAACCAGTATGCCCAGGTCCTTCTCCTCCCCCGTCACTTCCAGCTGATGCATTCCCAACTTATAAGAAAAATTCCTGTTATTTGTCCCTAAGTGCATGACCTTGCACTTCCCATTGTTGAATTTCATCCTATTTCTAATGCTCCACTTTACAAGGTCATTCAAATCATTCTGCATGCTAACCCGATCCTCCTCTGTATTAGCAATGCCTCCAGCTTGGTGTCATCAGCAGACTTAATTAGCACATTTCCACTTTTTGTGCCAAAGTCAGTAACAAAACATTTCAATAAGATGGGTCCCAGGGCTGATCCTTCGGGAACTCCACTAGTAATTTCCTTCCAGCTAGACACTATGACCCTCTGTAATCTCCCCCGTAACCAGTTCTTTATCCACCTTTCTATTTTCATATTAATCCCCATCTTTCCTAATTTAAATAATAATTCCCTGTGTGGAACTGTATCAAATGCCTTGCTGAAATCTAAGACAATTAGGTCCACCGCATTCCCTTTATCCAAAAACTCTGTTATCTTCTCAAACAAGGAGATCAGGTTGGTCTGGCATGATCTACCTTTTGTAAAGCTGTGTTGTATTTCATCACAGTTACCATGCTCCTCAATATCCTTAAGCACCTTCTCCTTCAAAATTTTCTCCAAGACCTTGCATACTGCTGGAGTCAAACTAACAGGCCTGTAGTTTCCCGGATCCCTTTTACTCCCTTTCTTGAAAATAGGGACTACGTTAGCAATTCTCCACTCATAAGGCACAACCCCTGTTGTTCACCGCTACTTTAAAAATCCTTGCTAAAGGGCTAGCAATTTCATGTGCGAGTTCCTTTAATATTCTTGGATGGAGATTATCCTGATCCCCTGATTTAGCTCTATTAAGCAGCTGAAACTTGGCTTTCACCTCAGATATAGTAATTTCCACTTTTACATTCTCATTCCCATTAGCAGCCCAACCTCTGTCCCCAATCTCATCACCACTCTCATTAAAGACAGAGGCAAAGTACTTATTTAGATATTCAGCCATGCCTAGATTATCCTTGATCTCTACCCCATCCTCAGTGTATGGTGGTCCAACCTCCTCCTCCTCTCTTTTCTTTCTATTTATATGGCTGAAGAACCTTTTACTATTGGTTTTGATTCCCTTTGCAAGGTCTAACTCTGCTTGGCTTTGGCCTTCCTCACTTGATCCCTATATGCTCTGACCTCTAAAAGGTAGCCCTCTTTTGTTATCCCTCCCATCTTCCACTCTTTGTAGACCTTGTGTTTCCTCCTAATCACCTGTTTAAGATGTACATTCATCCAGCTTGGTTTAGAACCCATGCCTGAAAGTTTTTCCTCTTCTTTGGAATGCAGGTTTCAGATAGTTCCTGCAGCTTCGGAAACAGTTCCAAGCATCCTCAGTGCTCATATCCATGAATTCTTTGGTCCACTCCACCTCCCTAGCTATGCCTTTAATTTTTTGAAGTTAGCCCTTTTGAAGTCAAAGACTCTGGTCAGAGATTTATTTCTGTTTACCCTTCCATCCAGTTTAAATTGAATTAGCTCATGGTCACTAGAGCCTAGGTTGTCCCCTACAACTAATTCCTCTATGAGGTCCTCACTACTGACTAATACCAAATCTAAGATCGCATCTCCTCTTGTTGGTTTGGAAACTGCTTGATGGAGAAATTCGTCTGCTATTACCTACAAGAAAGTCTGGGCCCTTTTATTGCTGCTAGCACATATCCTCCAGTCTATATCTGGGAAGTTAAAGTCCCCCATAATAACACAGTTCTCAGTGGTGTTTACTTCCTTAAAGAGCTCCCTATCCATATCCAAATCAGATCAAGATGCCTCTTGAACTACTGAAAACCTAAAGAGATGGAACCTCCAGAACATCTTTAAAAATACATTGATTTTTATCTTTATGCTCTGCTAATGTCACATGGTCCCTAGTATCACTCATTTCACCCCCTCCACATTCAGGAATTGGAGAAGATGGAGGGCTTAGGGAAACCAGCAGTACTGATTTCCAATCCTAGAGTGGATTTGACAGTAGTCTTACAAGACTGAAGAATTCAAGCGGATAAGGAGAAGCTCTTTGCAGGAGCCTGCACCCCAAGAATGCTCTCCCACAGCTCTTCGAACGAAGTCATGGCTGTTCTTCGGGTATCCTGGGGTCTGTCACACAGATGACTGAGGACTCAAGACAGGAATAATCTGGCTAAGCACTATTAAGAGAGTGTTTTACTGGGGCATTTATCATACACCTTGGCTGATAGCCGAGGACATGAAAACTGGGGAAAAAGAAGTCTGGTATTCAAGCCCTTATTCTCATGGTTCAATAACTAATAACATTCTGATATTTTCTCTGGGAGGCTGGTAGCTCTTACACCTCCAGAATCTGTGACAGTGGGCAGTGTGGCACACGGGATTTTATCCTGCAAAAATTAATGACTGTATAACTTGTGAAAGGCAGAGGAACACAATGAGTGGGCTGCAAAATCATTCCTGATGAATGAAAATAGAAAGTAAATACATTGCCCACAGCTTGTACAGTTCCTAAGCCGGGGTCTGCAGAACAACACAGGAAAGGAACAAGCACATGACAATACAGGGGGCATGCATGCTTTACTTGCATAAATTTATGACTGCCACATTTGCTGACACACAGATTCCAGGACTAGAAGCGACCATTGTGATCATCTAGTCCAGAGGTCCTCAAACTGTGACCTATGCACTGAGCACAGCCCTGCTCACAGTCTCGACTTCTCACCTCTAGTGTGGCCCCAGTCCCAGCCACAGCTCCTGGCCCTGACCATGGCCAAGCTCCCACGCCCAACTGGAGTTGTAGGGGTGCAGACAAGAGAAAGGAATAAAAAAGTTTGTGGACCACTGAACTAGTCTGAACTCCTGTGCAACACAGGCAGGAAAATTTCCCCCAAATAATTCCAAGGGCAGATCTTTCACAAAAGTTATCATTATTCATTTGTGACAGAATGAGTGAATTATATGGGCTGCTCCAAAGTCATGTCAGTCCTATTAGTGACGATGACTGCCATTGTACATACAGTATTTACATCACCACATCACCATCATGTTATGCTTTTACCACTAAAAATAATTTCAGAAACACTGGTTTACCCAAACAGCTGACATTTAAGTGAGGGAAGACTGAAAGAGCTGGGCTTGTTTAGTGTAGAAAAAAGGAGACAGAGGGAACATGACAACAGTTTTCAGATACCTAAAAAGGTTGTTATGAGGAAGGAGGAGAAAAATTATTCTCCTTCACCATGGATGATAGGACAAGAAGCAACAGGCTTAAATTATAGCAAGGGAGGTTCAGTCCAGATGTTAGGAAGAAATTCCTACCTGTCAGAGTGATTAAACACTGGAATAAGTTGCTTCAGCAGGTTGTGGAATCTCCTACAGTGAAGGTTTTTAAGAGCAGGTTAGACAAACACCTGCCAGGGATGGTTTAATGGGGGTATTTGGTCCTGTCATGAGTGCAGGGAACTGGATTCTATGACCTGTCATGGTCCCTTCCAGTTTCTACGATTCTATGAGGTTTTTACAAATGGCACTGATAATTTCAAAGAGGTAGCTGAGTTAGTTTAGTTCTGCAAAACAAACAAGGAGTCCTGAGACACTTAAAGACTAATGAATTTATTTATTACATGAGCTTTTATGGGAGAAAATCCCACTTCATCAGATGCTCTGAAGATGCGTGAACTTACAGGCTGTGTTCACACAGCACTCTTATTTCAAAACAACAGAGGTTGTTTCGAAATAAGGAATACCCTGTCCACACGATGCACTGTTGTTTCGAAACAACGGCGTTGTTTTGAAACAACTTAAACCCCATGTGGGGATGAAACAATGTTGTTTCAAAACGATTGTTTCGAAACAATGCCGTCTGAACACGTTGTTTCGAAACAGTGACTTGTTTCAAAATAACTGTTGCCTGAAACTGCTATTTTGCTTTGAGCTTTTTTCCTTAATTCGAATTAACAAACTGTTAATTTGAATTAAGTTATTTCATTTTTTTTTTTTTTTTTATTTCAAAATAAGGCATTATTTCGATACAAGTTGTTTCGACACAACTTGTATCGAAATAATGCCTGTGTGTGAACACAGCCACAGAGTGAGAGGAAAATAAATGCAGGGAAGTGTAAGTCATGAGGACAGGTCACACTAACAGCAAATCAAAGCAGTTGTTAAGATTCAGACACTGGAGAACAGCACATAGAGGAAAATAAGGTCAAATGTAATCTAATGTAATGAGAGAAAAATCCAAAGTCCCTATTAAGTCCTGAAGCAATGCAATCAAATTTTCAAATAAATTCCTCACAGTGTTTGAAGTGGGATTTTCTCCCACAAAAGTTCACGTGATAAATAAATGTGTTAGACTTTAAGTGCCACAGGACTCCTTGCTTGGTTCGCATTGATAATATTTGTATCTCTCTAAATGAAGTTGTTCTAGCACAGACGTGGCCAAACTGCGGCTCACGAGCCACGTGCGGCTCGTTAAAGAAAAATTTCGACTCCCAGGAGAGCACAGGAGGGAAGGGCGGCATGGCAGGAGCCAGGGGCAACAAATTTGCAGTGGTCAGGGACAGCAGAGAGGCGGCAGCAGGGTGAGAGCCGGCAGTGGAGGAGCAGCCTTGGGAGAGCTGCAGGAAAAAGTAGCGTGGTCAGAGCCAGGGGAGAGGCAGCCCTGTGAGAGAGGGCAGGGAAAAAGCAGCCTGGTCAGAGCGGGGAAGGGAAAGGATGGGCCGCATTGTGAGAGCCTCACCGGCAGAAAAAAGCAGCCTGGTCAGAGCTGGGGGAGGGGCAGCATTGGAAGAGCCCGCAAGGAAAAGCAACCACTGAGAGCAAGTACATGCCAGATTCTACAGTTTACCCCCACAATATTAATTCTACCCTCCTTGTCTGTATGCATAATGATACAGTCTTTAATTCCATCAGTGCATGATTTTTAAAATACTTTTCTTTTTTGATATTGTTTTCTGGGTAAATACTTTTAAAACTGGCAACATAAACTGATCAAGAACAAGTCTACAATGAACTACAGATAAGTGATGATAATTAGCAATTTAAACCTGAAAAGCAATTGTAAATTAATGTTCTTTTTTAAAATCAGCTGGCATTTCCAGATATTGTAATATAATGCAAAATTATTTCTCTTGTATTTCTATTTTGAGAATTAAATAAGAATTATCAGAAATGACTGAAAATTGACACAAGTGTTACATCCAAAACCACTGACTACTGTCAAAAGGTTATTTAAAAAACCCCTCTATTTAAAGAATGTTACAAGTACTTACTATGGATCATGGTTCATTTTCAGCATGCAAAATGATTTAGACTTAGGATAGACCACCACTACTGAAAACTGGCTTTAGAAAAACAATTCCTTAAGCCCATTGAACAAGTGTGCCTGAGACATCAGTATGTCATCTGTTTGCAGAAGGAACTGCTAGCACATTTATTTTATAAGAAAATTTTAATTAATATAACTAAGTCAATTACCAAGATAATTTACAAAGTTCAATAGCAGCACTATACTTCTACTGATTAAATAGCATTCAACATGTATTAATTATTCTTTGTTGTATAGTCAAAATCTATATATATTTCAGTGCAGTCTTCATGAATGACTCTAATCGTATCTGAGCCCATTAGACAACAGTAATTGTTGTGAAGGGCTGAGGATGGAAAATTGTGTTGTAAACTTTCTGAAAAAAAATCTCTCACCAATAAAGATTTTACTTTGTATTATAAAAAACAAATATTGATATTTAGAATTTATACAGGGCCTGACCCCAAACTGAATAAATTCAATGGGATTTTTCCCCACAGTATCTTCTGTGCATGGACTCCAAAGCACTTACTGAAACAGGCTCTGATCTTGCACTTTATGTCCCCATAAATTCTCATTGATCTGTTGTGATTCAGAACAGTTGAAAAGGTGTCCCTGTGTGCATCTCTTCACAGGATTAAGATGAGAGCAGTATTTTCGCTTACTATTACTCTCATTTTAAAATTAATTGTGTCTGAGTCCTCAGACCTTTTGTCTTCACTGTCCATGAGTATTTTAGTGAACAAGTTTACTGGCAGAAAAATTGGCAGAGAAGTGGGGGCATTGTAGATGCTGGGATGGGGTGGGAGCCAGTAGTGCGGCATCATTGGGGAGAGCAGAGAAGCAGCAGCGTGGTAAGAGATGGCAGGGAAGTGGCAACGGGGGGTGGGGGAGAGAAGCGTGACATGGTCAGAGAACCCATAGCATATTTAGATTTTCTCATAGGCCCTAATGCAGCATACTTGTTGTTAAAAAAAAATCATGTTTTACAAGTCCTAAACATGATGTGGAATACTTAGAAATGAAAATACAAAGGAGAAAAGTATAAAATTGAACATAGATTACTTTCAATTTTTGGCACAACTTACTGCTGTGAAACATCATATTCCACAATGGAATTCAAAACACTGTGCAATACTTAGAGATCAGCATCTCAGAGAGCTTTTACCTGCTGCATTGACAAGTTACTGCTCAGATTAAATAAAAAAAAAAAAAGAAAAAAAAAAAAACTTGCCACAAGCCTGTAGTGTTCTACATTTAGCAACAGCTAACTTTTTACTGTATAGGCCTCGTTTCATGGTAATCTTAAATAATTATTAGAATCTGATATTACTGGATCAATATTTGCCCCATTTTTATGATAAAATTAAAGTGTGCAATGAATTTTAAGCTTAGGAATTTTGGAGTAGGTAAAAATATGTGGCTACATGCCTCAGTGCCACTCTCCAAGGTTTAATAATCGACTTGTGCGGCTCTTGAGCTCCGTAAGTTTGGCCACCCCTGTTCTAGCAGCACAAAATCCACAATACAGGGCTCAAAGGAAGAAAAACAAAAGTATTATAGAACTCTAAAAATGATCTATAGATTATAATGTAGTCTGAATGAGGGGGGACCTTCCAAGTTGGGAAAGCAGGGCACTACCCCACTGGAAGTAGAATTTTCAGGTCTTTTGTGCTCCGGCTTCTACCCACTGTGGGTCACAAGATATTGGAAATTAAATCCAGTGGGACAGGGCTGAATTCTGTCTTTCAGTGCCAACCTCTGTATAATGTATGGATCCTGCAGTGCATCTCCTGTAAACAGGAAGTAAGAAATTGTCCTTCTCAAAGGAGGATACAAGAACTTCGCACAAAATGCAGTATTTCCAGAGGACATAATTAGTTCTATTTTCAGAGTCGTCATCTCACTGACTGTTATTCACTAGCCAGAACTAAACACTATCAGAATATCCACTAATAAACTACAACTAGGCAGTCTAGTCTAGCAGAACTGAGGATCTGGCATGGTCTTAATCTAAGTGGCAAAGTACAAAACACAAACCAAGAGGAAAACCTTGGGGAGGTCAGCTATTTCAGGGATTCAGCACAAGTTAAATCAAGTATTTCTGGTAAACAGCAGTGGCTGGATGAGGTGCTCAAATGTCACTGAGCAAGGAATTTAACTCTCAGGAAAACTCTAATATATTGAGCAAATGACATCCTAGTGACTCAGCATGTCATCTGGTTTTTTTCTCTCCCAAGGTTTACTAGCTCCCAGGCTGTGAGTCACAGGGCTTGAGCCAGAGCTCCCAGGACACCTCCGCCTTCTTGAATAATCCCAGAGTCTACAGTCTCTCAGCCACTGTCATGTCACCACAGGAGCAGGTGGCTTCGATGGAGTGAAGAGGCAAGCTGAGCTAGAAGAGAGCAGCTTGCAGCACAAAGTGCTCAGGAAGGTCAAAAACATACTTTTGTTCCAGTCAATTGCTGTGTCACATCACCGTTGAGATCTGCATTCCTGTTCCAGCAGCAGTTTAGGTGCCCTGGGCACCGACTGGCTGGGCAGACGCTGAGTGTTTCTGAACCACAGACGTACAGACTATTTCCATACTTTACAAAGTGCAGAATATATATCCCTGAAATCAGGGGTTAAAGTATATTTTGGCAGGCCCCGGAACCCTCTTAAATTGGCAGCCCCCCTTGTGCCAGTGTGCACACCCATCACACCAGTGGAGCCCCCCCTCACACACCCAAATTACTGCCCCCCAAATGCCTGCCCCTGCCCCAGCTACTGCCCCCCAGCACCTACCCCCACACCAACTACTGCCTCTGGTCCCCATCTTGCCACTGGTCCCCCAACCGCCACTGTGCCGTGCAGTCTTCCCCCACTGCCCCAGGCTGAACCCGCTCCCCCACACCCTTTCTGTACCATGCAGGCTCGCCTGTTCCCGAACCAGGGATTTTCCTAATACCCCCCTATACACCCTCAAATTTCCCAACACCCCCCAGTTGTCAGCTAGTAACAGTGTTATATCAAATTAGAGAGCACCCCCTACACTCATCAACCTTCCCCCCAATTTCAAGTCCTAGGGAGAATACTGCCCTGACCAAATCCCCAAGGCTATGAGAGTGCTCAATGAGAGCAGGCTCAGGCCCGGACCCTCAGTCCAGGCTGCGGCAGCTCCCCTGCTTCCCAGAATGTGGTGGAACGGTGTTCCGGGGACTGCTATTTTTAGGGGCTCAGCATTGGGTCCCCTAAAAACAGAAAATGGAGCTGGAATGCTGCGTTCCAGGGCCTGCTATTTTTAAATGGTGGGTCCTGGAATGCAGCGTTCTGGCTCCATTTTCTATTTTGCCCCCCCCCCCCCCCCAAGCTACCCTCTTGGCTTGCAGACTAGCACGCAGGATCTAGCACATTATAGCTAAAGAAAGTGTGCTGAGGCTCTGAAAAAGATTTTTTCCTAACATGAGTGACATCTTTTTCTTCACCATCCTGAGTCTTGAAAAGCAATGAAAGGAGAAAAAAAAAAAAAGACAGATTGAATCTGAGCATCCTCTCTGCACAAACAATAGCAAACAAAACCTTTTCATGTTTCTGTAACCTGCTTCCCGCTGAGCAAAATATTAACAAGAATTGGGCAATAAATTTATGTTGACAAACACTTTGCTAGTGATTGAAAGGGTGAGACACGTACAGTGCACAGCACTGTGTGTTTGGAATATACGCAGTGTAGGTCACTGACTCCCAAGCCAAATTACTGGTCTTCATTTACACACTGCAGAGGATGACTTATTCCCAGAATGTGGAGGATTTGTTGACATTCTTATCTGATCTTAAAAGGCTTGAAAACACCTTGTTGTGCCCATGTCCAGACCACATTAATGCATTTTCTTATTACAGTTTCCCATGTCCATTCATCCACCCCCCCCCCATTTTTTTCTGCTTGAGAAACCTGCTGTTGTATTTTGTGTTTATGTAGACTGAAAGATTATCCTTTCACTCTGATAGCATGGAACCTAGAAGATTGGGGCTCTAGTCTTCACTGGAAGTTTTTAGTGGGAGTGGTTCTGCTTTTTTGGCAGGGGGTTGGACTATATGACCTCATGAGGTCCCTTCCAACTCTATGAATCTATGAAATCATTAACAATGGTGCCATTGTTATGGGCAAAAATGGCCAGTTTTAGTACTCTTACCTCCTTTGCACCCATGGCCTCAAACATCTTCTCTAGCTGCACTCTCAGCTGCTGAATGTTGTTCATAAGAATGCAGGGCTGAAAGGAAGCAACAGCAAAGTCTTGTCACTGATTAGGTAACAACAACACTATTTGCTCTAACTGGCTTAGCCAACACTAGCATTTCCCCCAGCATAGTCATCCAGTGTAAATGAAGAGGAAAAGCAGGTACAGATTTCAATGCTAACAAAGCAGAGAATGAAAGTCTCTTTCCAACCTGAAAAGGGGACAGCTGGTTGCAGAAATGCAAATCAATGGTTAATTGACTGCTCCAGTAGACAACTGGCTGATCAAGTAGACAACTAGCAGCTATTCTCCTGCAAGAGTCCAGGGAGGGGACTCTGAGGTAGTCACTCACAGAAATTCAAGATCAAGATCTTCTCAAGATCCCCCAGTTCGCGATTACCAGACTTGATGCAGCAGACCCAAACACCTCTAGAGTGGGAATAAGCTGGGGCTGAAGAAACCAGGGATGAACCAACCCATCTCAGAGTGTCTCATTCAAAATCTCTCCTCTGAACATGGTATCCATGCCATGTTTGGACTGACAACTGTGTGCAGTAGTAGTTTGGAAGATTTCTAGTAAAGAGGCAGAGTTTTGACCTAGAAAGCTGCCAGGCCATGAGTGAAGTGGCACTAATTTTAAGGGGATGTGATGCATCTTCTGGTTTAAGTGCCCTGATATACAAGCAAATTCGCCTGGCTACAAAGGAACAGCCCCCCACTGGATCAAATACTTGAACACTGAATGACTGATTATCCTCTGCCCCAGTAACAGCTCCTGATGAGAGACTCAGACTCCCAGCTGAATGGAAGCTTTGCTATACAGAATTTGTCAGCCATACTTCTTCCAATCATCAACAGGTTTTGCAAGACAGCTTTTCAATTGTTCACAGATGGGGCAATCCTTGCTTGGGCTCTCTCAAAGAAGGAAGATAACTGACTTGGGTTTTGAAGAAAAAGAAATTGTTGCAGACTGATTTGAGTTCTCATTCACAGAAGTAGAATGGTGTGTGTTGTTTGGACCACCCCTCTTGGGCTGTGTTTCTGATCTGTTATCATTCATGGTTATGTCCACAGACTGGGGAGTGCAATGGACGTTTCCTTCCCAAGATGAAGCTAAAGTTTCCACCACATTAGCGTGGATCAGGTGTGGTCCAAGAGGACTACTGTGGCTTCATGGCCTCTTCACAGGAATTCAGTGCTTCACCAATGCTGCCATTGTTTGTGAATGCCATTAGCAAAGGAAAAACAGGTAATTCAATGAGAAGTGTCCCTGACCATGGATGGAAACTGAGTCTACATGTGTCCATGGCAGACTGTTCAGAAACTACAGGAGATTTTAAGCATTTCTGAACAACACAGGTGGAATCCATTTTCATGCTGTGAGCATTACCTCAAGAAACAAGTGGGAAATTATTTCTCTTGAAGAAAATCAGTCTGGGTGGAAATAATGAAACCTGAACAACTTGCACTTGTGGCAGAAAGGGAAGAAACCTTGGTAAACACATGAACATTCAGCGAGCATTATTCTTGCTTTTTCGCTGTCTTGGAGTAGCACCAGCTGTGCTGGGAGAAATACACCACATCATGACCCTGAGTGACACTTACGGTATTGTCTCTATGATCAGCGTGTGACTTCTCTGATGCAGCATTTCTACTACATCAAGGACAGAGAATGAGTACACAAAGTACAAAGGGAGGAGAACCATTTGCTAGCAAAACCCAGAAATCATTCCCATGTCTTCATTAAAGAAGAGCATCAAGTACAGCATACAACAGACATCCAGATTTCAGGCATTCAAAGTTTAATTTAACACAATCATTAATGACCTCGAAATGGGACTGAGGAACAAGCTAGTTAGATGCAGGGGATATTCAACTGGAAATGTGTTTGTGAAAGCCAAACAGGATACAGAAGGGGCACACAGATCAAAGAAGAGTGTCCCCGTACCTATTTGTGTTCATATCTGCGAAACAAGGTGGAGACTCCAGGGGCCCTTGGAAAAAGGTATCAGGAGCTGATGCAAGCAGTTCCCCAGATCAGAATGAGAAAACGGGAAAAGACTCCAAGCTCTTGCAAGTCAGGCAGAGATTGCCTTGGCTGTCGTCTTCTCATGTGCCCAAGCTCACTGCACAGAGGCAGGACCCAATAAGAATGGTCCACTTCTACCATCTACAACTCCATATGCAACTGCAGCAGAGGAGGGACGGGGAAGGAATCGCAACAGAGTCTGCATTTATTTCCATCTCCATAATGGAAGAGCAAAACCCTCTCACTTGGTGCGACTAACGCATGCTAGTTAAGTGACCACTTATATGTTATAGGTGACCAAATCAGCTAACTCCATGAAACCACTGGAGTTTGATGACCAGAAAGGACCACTGCTGGGGCTGGTTTTGTTCAACATCGTTAATGATCTGCAGGATGGGGTGGAGACACCCTCAGCTAGCTTGCAGATCAGACTAAGGGGGTAGTGGGGAGCAGTAAATACCCTTGGAGGGCAGGGATAGGATAAAGAGTGGTATAGAAACTTGGAGGACTGGACCAAAAGAAATCTGATGACATTCAGCAAGGACATGTGCAGAGTCCTGCACTAAGGATGGAAGAATCCCAGGCACTCCTACAGCCTGGGGAGTGACTGGCCAGGCAGCAGTTCTGCAAAAAAAGACAAGAAACTGGACACGAGTCAACAGCATGTCCTTATTCCCTAGAAGGCTAATGGCGCATTGGGCTGTGTTAGTAGGAGTGTTGCCAGCACACTGAGAAAGTGATTATTCCCCTCTATTCAGCACTGGTGAGGCCACATTTGGAGTCCAGAGTCCAGTTTTGAGCCCCCACTACAGGAGGGATGTGGACAAATTGGATAGAGTCCAGTGGACAGCAATAAAAATGATGAGGTGGTTGGAGCGCATGACATGAGGAGAGGCTGGGGGAACTGGGCTAGTTTAAGCTGCAGAAGAGAAGACCGAGGGGGGACTGGGTAGCAACCTTTAACTACCCGCAGGGGGACTCCAGGGAGGATGGAGCTGGGCTGTTCTCGGCGGTGGCAGTTCACAGAACTAGGAGCAATGGCCCCAAGATGTGGTTGGGGAGGTCTAGGTTGCATATTAGGAAAACCTCTCTCTCTAGGAAGGTGGTGAAGCACTGGGATGGGTTCACTAGGAAAGGGGTGGAATCTCCATCTAATAGAGGTTTTTGAGGCCCAGCTTGATAAATCCCTGGCTGGGGTGATATAGTGGGAGTGGTCCTGCTTTTAGCAGGGGGGTGGACTAGATACCTCCTGGCGTCCCTTCCAAAGATAATTTCCTATGATATGAGTGAGAATGATGATATTTATGGCATTCCCGCTGTCTGAAGCCATTGCAGAACACTGCTGTGATGTCTGGGTTTCTGGGGGGATAGCAGAGAATCAAACATGACTCACTAATTTCTCCTTGGAGCAGTAGGCCTGGAAGCTCTTGGACAGAATGTCAGCATACTGCATCAGCACTTTCCCAATTGTCTGCAAAAACATCAGTTAACAATATCATTCTTTCACCAAGAAAAGCAGGAAGCTTGCAGAAGAACAAGAAAATAAAAAACCTACAATGTAGAGTAGACAGGAGTCTCCAAAACACCCAGCTTCTGTTTCTTAACATCCACTAATTTTATTTTTCAGTGGCTACTATATTTTATTTTTGCAATTTTTTATTTTTCTGCATATGTTTGGTAATTCAGCTTTTTAAGGGCTCTCTCTTTGTATATACTATAATGAGTATGCTCTTTGCAATGTTTCTCAGTGCTCTTTAACACAGCATTGTATCAAACAGCACCATGTGAAAGCACACTAGGGATCCTTTAGTACACACCAGTCAGGTCTGCACGGACCAATTAATGTGCAGCATAGTAGTCTGCTTTGGAAATCACACCCCTGTGGCACGTGTTATTACTCTGTGCATACAGGCCCTTATATACATATAACCATTTCTGGTGGTTTCTGGAGAAACTCAGAGGTGTTTAAAGTTTCATTTATTTATTTTTTGTACTGGAGGGGGGTGTTTCATCAGTTAAAACCCAAAATAAAAAGCTATAAAAATATTTTGAAGTTTTCCATACAGCTGAAAGCAGATGAAGAGCTGAACACAAGCATTGTTACCTTGGCAAATCTTCGCATATAGTGAGCAACAATCACAGGGTCTGGACACTCCAACTTCTTAATGATCTCAAAACTCTGATTGAGCTGTGTGAAAACATCCACCACTGAGCAGGAGAACAGAGCATGTTCAGATGTCTGCTGGAACTGTACAAAAACACACACAGGAATTTCTAAATGTCTTGAAATGATCTGACATGCAGCCGGTCTCTCAGGTATCATCTCTCCTTTGCCTGCTGTGTGGGCACTGGGCAACTTCAAAGCAGAAGGCATTCACCCCAGAATTAAGGCAGGAGTTTTCAAAGGGCCCAAAGAAGTGAGGTACCTGATTTTCAGTGGGCTTAGAGGACCCACAGATCCCTCTGACATTTGCAGTCTGAAGCCAGTAGGGATATAACTAAATTCTGAGGAATGGCAATTACACTGCTGAAAACTTTAATGAAATGAGTCATTTGCCCGTTTGTTGAAAGAAAGAAAGAAAGAAAGAAAGAAAGAAAGAAAGAAAGAAAAAGAAAGTAGAGATTTTTATTTTTTTTAAATGGAGAAATATAAACAAGGGCTCGCATTCTAATTCAGACAAATTATGTACAGCACAGCAGTGCCTTCTGGCATGCTGTTCTCCCTTGGGAGGGCTCGGTGAGGTTAAAGAAGAGATGGATTAGGTCACTTTCATTGCCACGATTAGACACGTCCCTACTGTTCTGTATTTCAGTGATGGGGATGTGGGAGTGCCAAGCAACACTCTGGCACAGATGGGACCAGCAGCCTACATAAGTGAATTGCTCTGCTCACCCTATTAGGTTAAAATGGTAGAGGCCTGGGCACAAAGCCTCAAGACAAAGGAGCTTTCCGCTTGTTCAGTGAGCTACAACGGCTATGTAGGCATTAAGATGCCTGAATTTGCTGTGGTAATATTTAACTCCTGGGCATGTAAAGGGCTGTCATTTCAGAAGCTGCTACATACCCCATCTTTCTTATCTCTCTCCAGGGCACCACGCAGGAATTCCAAGGAAACATCTTCATTCTCATCCAGCCACTGCATCACAAACTGCTCAAACCACCTGCCATGGGGAGAGGAAGGTGAGCAGGTTACTGTGCGACACACAACAGCCACAGGGGCCCAAGTCACAGATACTAATCTACTGACATTCCCACCTCTCAGTGATTCAATGTCTTCAAAACAACATTCAGGACTTTTCTCCCCACAGTTCTGTTGGTCGCATTTATGCCAGATAGCACTAGCCATCTAGTGAGTCAGGCTGTGTGACTAGCTGGCTTCCCCAAGGGAGGGAGTAAAGGACAGCAGCATCTTCACACAGGTGTACGCTCACATGGTTCCCACCACTGGGCTGTCAGATGGCCCATTGAACCACTGGCTTCAGCACGGAAGCTATCATTTCCCCCACTTCATACGCTCGCTCCCCTCAGTTATCTGTCCCCACCCCTGCTCTCTGCCTTGCTTTTTCACTCTTCAGAATCTTGTTTCTGGTTCTTCTTTCATTTTTACTTCTTTTTTTATTTGTTACTAGTCCTCTTCCTCCCTCCCTATGTGCCAAGTGCTCACTAAGCTAGTGAGGCCTTTGCACATGGCTCTGCAAGATTCAACCACACATGCTCCCAAGAATGATCAAAGGTAGCAGTTCCTAGCCTTGGCCCCAAGGTTTCCCTCCTGCTAGCTGCAGAAGGGAGTCACTGCTTAAGGATCCAGGTCGTGCATGTTCCTGCGGTGCAGGCCCCTTGCTGCATCCAAGGGGATGGGAGAGCAGCATCCCCAGCCGCTGGCTGTAGCAGGGAGTATGGCAAAGTGCTCCACCTAGGTCGGTAGGTGCTGCGGTCCTTGCTGGAGTCAAAGGGAGGACAGCACTGATCCCTTGTGCCCCTTCCTAAGGGACCCAGGTGGAGAGTACTGGGCTATAGGTGTGGTTTCCCTGCTGCAGCCAGAGAGATGGGGATCAGTGGAGACAGATTGCTTTCCAGGAGGCTGCTGGTCTTTCAGGGCTGTAAAAATGATACTGGTGGCCCATGAGCTCTGTCTTGGGGCATTTGTATAGAGAGAGGAAAGTGGCTTGCCTAGGGCCGCATGCCATTTCATCTCCAGGTGCGGGGATACAATTTTGGAGTGTGGCGAGTGCGATCCAAGGCCAGGCGAGTTCTCTCCGTCCCTTCCTGCACTTCTCCACCCTCTGCTGTCCCTGCAGGCAAACTGCTCTCCAGGTTGGAGTGCAGACCATTAGACTCTTGGCATGTTAATTCATTAACGGTCTGGCAGAACACTCGAGGAGCCAGAACAGAACAATCATTAGTGGCCCTGTCCTGTCCCCACAGGAGACACAGGCCCATGTAGAACCAGCAGTATCACGAGAGCAACATTCTTCTATGACCGTGCTTGGGAATTTAGCGCATAGGACTGACACCTTAGAGCGGCACTACGCAAACACTCTGGTAGACCTGGGAAGAAGGAGCACGTGCATTCCCAGCTCCTTTCCTGCCGAGGGGAGAGGATGGAGTGAACTCTGGACACTGAGATTATTGACAATGGGTGTCACGGTGACAGCACATACCCACTTCGTACCAGACAAGACTTCCTAATTCACTGCCCAGACATGGGCGAGTGCTGATGTGCTGGATCTGACCCAGCAAATGGGAGGAGAAAGGGTCTGTATTGCACTGCCAGTCCTTTGAGCTAGCCAGACCCTGATCTCTTCTGTCTGAAAGCATCGGAACAGTAGAAAGGGAGGGTTTGTTGCTGATTCAGATGCAATATAGAATTTAGGGCTTCACCTGAATGAAGAGTCTCTGTAGCATGCATCGCACAGTTCTACTGTCTAACATATTTAAGCACCACTACTGCAGCAAATTTCATTTTCATCTATTACCAGACAGCAGCCACAAATAGGGGAGAAAGGGCCCATGCGTGAACTCGGTCTATAAAAATGTGCTTTACATGAGCTTCACAATAAAGTGCGACCTCCTTGGAACAGGCCATCAGCTCATGCAAATAGTGCTAATTATGGGCTGCTTGAGTTAACGAAGAATGTGACAGACATGAGAATGAGAGAGCGCACAAATCAGAGCGCTCTGGGTAACCTTAAATACCCCTAACACTTGGAAACACACGGCACAACATGTCAGTGTGGGGAATGGTTAACTGACACATTGTTAGATGCCAAGAGCTGCCTGCCTACACCAGCACTGCCCAATGCCTTTGTCAGCCAAGCTGAGCCATGTCAGCAATGATGGGAAAGTCTCCCTCAGAGAGACAAGTGAAATGTTCCATGTGAAATCCCATGTCCCAGTGAAATTGCTTTTGTGCTGGTAGTTTCAAAACTTTGAGGCCAGGCTGCAGGATTCTTTCGCTTTTAGCATTTTGTTTTTTTAAAACAGTGACAGCATTTGTTAAACTGGGACTCATTTCCTGCAATACAGCTCAGGTCCCAAGGAAGCAGAGGCAATTTAGAAGGAGAGTGACTAAGTCTCCCCTCCCCTGCAGGAGTCCTAAGCAGAAAGCAACTTGCTGGATGTTATTGCTTATTGCCCCATAAAGTTATGGCTCAATGACCACAGCAGGCTGTTGGCTAGACTAATTGCTGCTTATGGCTTCGAATGAGGCAGAACTGCCTATTGGTTATCACTTACCCATGATTGCTTATTGCACTTTGTACATTCACGGCACCTGCACTGAAGGAGGTAAGGGCACTACAGAAAGTGCACCACACGCGGTGGTGAGAACATGAAGCCACTGGCCACTTACTGGATGTACAACACTTCCCAGCACAACGATTTACAAATTCATGGCCATTTTGGTATTTTGGTGTCAAACCAGGCTGTCTGGCTAAAAGGGAAGGTAAGTTGGGGGAGAAAGGACCCAGACTCAGTCTGCTTCCAACCACAGTGTAAAACCAGACCTATTCCTGAGTCTAAATTTACTTTGCAAAGTTTGGCCCTCAGTGCTGGGGCTGACAGTCTGCAGTGAAAGAGGAAGGGGCGAATGGCATGAACTATACAGATCATTTATCCAAGAACATATATGTCAAATAAAAATGATTCATTGACTAAAATCATTTTAAAATCTGTAACTAAATTTAGAGAGACAGATTTTTAAATGCTGTTCCATAGATAGCAATTGCCTTCCTCTTCCTACCTGTTCTAGGAAGTGATCTAAAAAGAAATGCCACACCTCTTGAACTTATTCTCCGCATCATCTAACTCGACGGCCAATGTGAGAAGGCAGGCGTGATTCCCAGCCTTTTCCTTTGTGTGGACCACTGTATCGTCATCAAAAGCTTTTGTGGACCACCACATAAGCAACCTGTTTTAAACATAGTCTGCAGCTGACAGGAGTCAAACCTGTATATCAAGGGGTATTAAGAACGCAGCTAATTCATTATTCTCATCACAAACCTATTTCACTCGTCACAACATGTTTACCTGCAGTAGACCTACCAGTGGGAAAAAGATAACACTTTCCTAATGAGAGAGGATATTATTACTACATTATCTCCCCACAACGGACTACCAGCAGTACCGTCATGGGCCACAGGTTGGGAACCATTGGCCTAAATGACCATAATGGTCCCTCCTGGCCTTAGAGTTCACACAGTGAACAGTGCAGAAGTCCCGTGGAAACGATGGTCTGTGATTATGTCAATACAGAATGAAATAATGAATTTACAAGAGGCAGCACACTCCGATTTTCGAGAGCCCGACTGAGTAGTCAGTACAGCCCCTTCACAGTTTTGGTTTGGAATAAATGTAAATGTGGCGCTTTATCGTATGTCACGCATGGGAGCTGTGTCTTCCAGCTGAAAGGAAATTGCCCATTGTTGTGTTTACAGATACAATGTAAAGCAAACAGTTGCAATTTCAAACTGGCCTGAACCCATGCCTTGGTACCTGGCTGTCTCCACAAATCTGATACTGGGAGATCAAAATGGCATTTTCTCCTGTGCCTACAACTTACAGGGGCCGAACCAGACACCAGGTTCACACAATCAGGCCAAACAGGTACGATCCCACTGAATATTTGCACCTCAGGTTCACTGCAAGCCACAATATCAAAGGCAGAAGAAATGCCTTTTGCCCTGGACAAAAGAATTAGTCTCTGGTACAATCACACGTGCTGATACATATATTTTAACAACCGTGGTTTAGTAAATGTTTTAAAGGAGAAAGAAGTACTTTTGTGTTTTTGGAAATTAACACCTTCTTCCATCTTTCCACTGAGATTTGAAATGGATGAGAGGAAGCTCTATTCTCAGCTGCTGGCTGTGTTTCTGGCGGTTTCAGAAACTGATTCCCCTGCTTTCAACCATCTTGCATGAAAGATTAAAGAGTCAGCACTTGAAAACCCTGACGTAATTTCCAACCCAGTCTCAAGGCCACCAGAAATGAGCTATTGGGAAAGCATTCTCCCCCGCCAAGTACAGCAGATGGGTTTGAGGAGTAAGAGTCTGTTCTCTGGACTGTGGTGTATGGACTGCTCTCAGGGAGTTTGCCAGGTTTAAAGCTGAAGCACAGTATTCATGAAGTTGCATTTCATAAAATCCCAAGCATACCAATGTCTGAAGAAGTCAGCAGATTACAACTGGCCCCACCGGTTATTTGTGAGGGCTGAAGCTGGAGGCAGGCAGCTGAGGGAGATGGCTGAAATAGTCACTAGATGTGTTTGGTTATGTGCTTTGTGTTGTAAACATTACCAGTGCTCAGTATCAGAGCGTGCTGGAGACGGCACAGAATATTGCAGAAACAGGAGCTCTACAGCGAGATACAGGACAGCAAGAGCCAGCAGGTTAAACCATTGAATGCCAGTGACACCTGGGTCACATTTTTCACCTGTAGCTCGCAGAGCTCCTTAGGAAAATAGCTGAGCTTTACTATCCTTATTTTACAGATCTGTAAACTAAGATCCATAGAAACCACAACCTGCACAAAGCACAGAGCCAGCTGTGGAGCCAGGAGGAGAAACCAAACTAGCATCTTGTCCCCAGGAACATGCCACCTCTCACTACTCTGTTCATCTGTTACTGAGACCCATTGTTAGTCTGGTCATCATATCAGGTGTCCCAAACCCGACTGGCGGCTTGTCAATGAGGCATGTTCAAATCATGTCCATTCGCGGGCTGCACTGACAACTTGCTAGGAGCCCAAGGGTCACATCTAGCCAGAGTAATAGATGGCACACACCCTCATATTTGCCCACACAGGCTGCCAGCCCAAGCAACTGGTCAGGCTGCTCAGGACGAGACAGAATAATTGCCAGCTGCTACACCTCTGCATTCAAGTGCAGGATAGACTGTAGAAGTCAGTCAGTCTCGCTGGCCTCCCACATATTGTCAAGGCTATCAGCCCTCCCCCTTGTGTGTCACATTGACACAGGCACTGAACCAGCTCCACTCTTTGTAGGTCAGATTTCTATCAGCTGCATGGGCCTGCTCACCCGATGACTCAAGCCAGAAAACCAACGAGTCAAGACAGACCCCTCTCCACTGCAGAGAAATGGCTCAGGACAGACGTGCTCCAGGGAAAGTGAGGACCTAAGGAAGCTCCTTGCTCAGGAAAAGTGTCCTTGGGGTCTAGTCTAAAGACACCTGCACTGCCTTATAGAAGCAGGTGCCTATAAAGAAAAATGGCAGCCCCTTGTAGGCACTCCAGCCTCTGTCAGGAATTGGGGCGCTCACTGGCACTGGCCCTTGGAAACCAGTGCTTGATAAGATAGAGAATTTGCTATTTAACAATTGACTAGAGTCAAAGGCCAACACAATGTAACCAAACAACATACTGTAAGCATGCAACAGAGATACCTCCAAATCCAATCCACACTCACAGGTTCATGCCCCCAAGCCCCCCTTTTGGCTTGAGATTGAGTTGAGACAATGAGATGAAAAAAGCACATATACATAAGGAGGAGAGAAAACACTGCCAAAAATAGCTGAGACAAGCTAGCATGCTTCTAGGTATGCGGAGAAAATAGTGTGGAGGCAGTGAAGGAAAGCAATGAGGATGACTAAGGGAAAGCAGAAAGATCACCCAGGGGAAGATGTGAGATGGTGTAAGAAATGGATTTTACAACAGAAAACACAACTGGCTTACGCTGGATAGTCGGGCACTTTCCCCTTGAAGGCAGGCAGATCACGTACATACTCATTGTACAGCCATTTCACCTTGAAGTGCAAATTCATATAGTCTGCACTTTTACACAGTCTGTGCTTCTCATGGTCTGTTGGAAAGAAAACAAGCAGTCAGGCATGTTCAACTGGCATTATTCCAGCTGTTCTGGTCACAGCAGAGCTGTTTATGACACATCTGCAATGGGCTGCGGTGCTGGTGCATGGCGTGCATCTGCAATGCCAAGAAATCTCCACAATTAGCCATTCTGTAGTGTTTGGGAGCTCTTTGCAGTTCAGTAGGTTGAGTTTTGGAGTTATTTTGTATAGTTCAATTTCACACTTCAAAAATAGAAGTGTTTTGGGTTGTCATGACAATAAGAGGAGAATGATTTCTTATGGCCTGTCCTCTTCTTCACATAAAATGCTCTGGATTTTGTCCTCTTAAGAAAGAAATAATATGATTACTAGAGACTGTGTTTGTACTCTCCAGGTTTCTATTACGGTAACAAATATTCTATCTTGTAGTTCCAAGAAAAGAAGGCAGGGAGAGTTAAGTTCTGTATCTTCATTGGTTTAATGAAATGCTACTATGGACTAGGGCAGGGGTGTTAAACACATGGCCCATGGACCTCTTCCATCTGGCCCACGACTGCACTCAGTGGGCCCACCCCACCACACACCCAGCAAGAGAGAGAGAGAGGTATTGCAGAGCACAGTTTCACATACACAGCACTCAGCAATGCCATGAACATGTAGACCCTAGTATTTCGATTTACAGTATGTATGGCCCACTTGAAGTACATTTCACTCAAATCTGGCCTGCCATAGCAAATGAGTTTGACACCCGTGCACAAGGTGATGATTTCTACAGGGCACCGCTGAGCATTTCCATCACTACTGAACAGTTGCACATGCATTTCCCTCTTCTTGCCCCTCAATGTCTCAGTTTCCACAGAGCAGAGCTGAAACTGGGATGTCATCTGCTGACTCAGTGCACTGGAGCTACTTCTTTATCAGTCCAGGAAAACAGACTTTGTTGAACAAGCAAGGAGTCCTGTGGCACTCAAAGAATAACAAATTTATTTATCTCGTGAGTTTTTATGGGAGGAAGTTCTGCTTCATCAAACGCTTTTTGATCTTCAAAGCATTTGATGAAGTGGGATTTTTTCCCACGAAAGCTCATGTAATAAATAAATTTGTTAGGCTTTAAGTGCCACAGGACTCCTTGCTTGTTTTGCTGAACTAGGCTAACACGGCTACCCCTTTGAGACATCTTGTTGGTGCACGACAAGGCTTCTCTTTTCCTTCGTATCTCCCCCATCCTGTGGCAGTGTAATCAGCTCCACCTTCAGAGGGGAAGAAAGTGTTCTCAGCTGGCACCCTCATCCGAGCACATCTTGATCATTAATCCCCTCCGCACAGCATTTCCAGTGAGACTGTGCAGGTTTGGCAGTCACCATCATTTTACTTCTGCCCTGCATTCTTTATACTGGCTACCCATCAGGTGGTCAACTAGTTTCAAGGTAGCCCTGCTTCCTTGTCAAGCCGCGAGTGGGAAACAGCCTTGTCTAAAGTTTAACATATCCTTGAGCTTTGCCTTGGTAGTTATGTGTGCTCTGATACCAACAGCTTCTGAAGAGGCTCCACCATTACCACCCACTATATCACCAGCTGATGACAGACACTGACACAGCTGGGGAAAGTCCGCCCTCAGAAGCACAACCCATCTTCCAGTTATCCCTCCCCATCCTGCAATACTCCTAAAGGTACATCTCGACCAGATATGCTTCATGTTTGCCACCACGGTTCCATGAATATAACCCTCTTTCTAAAGTGAGCCCACTCTATTTGGCCTTTCAAAGCCTCTATTTGAAGTACAGAATTTGGGTCTGGATTTGAGTTCCCCCAATGCAATAGGGTGTTTGGAGCTAAGATTTTTGTTTCTGTCCAAATTTCTAGTTTTTGGTTGTTAAATTTTTAGCAACACAGTGCCCCAAAGACCTCGTCATTAGTCGCTTATGGGCCTGATCCAAACCCACTGAAATCACTGAGAATCTTTCAATTGACTTTTATGGACTTGTATAAATACTTGGTATATCAAATAGACATGTGCCTAAGTGATGCATGTGTAACTACAGGCACTGGGCATTTGAGAATCTGGCTTTTAACAGAAAGGAGCAACAATCTGAACAGTTTTTCTAACTAGTTACCTGACTGCAATAGGTAAAACCACTAGTCGCGGTAGCAAAGTTTATTTTAATCTCCATTCACAGATTCTTTGCAGTCATTTCAAAACACTGTTAAGAAATTCTCTTCCTTCTTTTGAAACTGAAATAACATGAACTGGGAGAAAGGGTAATTTAGCCATTAACTTCTCAATGGAAAGTAAAAGAATGAAGGAATTTTCCAGACACAGTTACTCAACAAGGCTTGCCAATCCACACAATTGTGGAACGATCTAATGAATTTGACAACTTTTCTAATACTGAAGGGCAATAAAAAAATCAGTCTAAGTGTTCTCTGTGGGAGAGGACTATTTATAATAGTTAGCAGACCCAGACATACAACACTGAGAAGTCCTTTCCTTGTGAGGAAATTCAAAGGTAAATCGCCAGGGGAGGATGGCTTGATGGCCAAGCTTTGTCCATATGTGTGTGACCCATTCACTCCAGTACTGACTTTTTTTTTTTAGTGAAGGAAAAGAGCATTTTTGTGTCTTAGAGCTTGTCCAATGAGCACATGCCAGCTGGAATGTGAATCTAGTCTGCAGCAGTGTCATTGTCCATGTGCATCAGCTGACACGTATTAACAGTTTGTTAGACTGCTTTGATCGAGTTCTCTTTGAAATGGGACCAGCTCAAAGAGCATTAACAAATTGTTAACATGCATCTGCAGAGTGCAAGTGGACACCTGGAGAGCAGTTAGCGCGCAGCAGGCAAGCATGGGGTAGACTCATAATTGTTTCTGTAGATACACCTTAGTTTAATTGAGCTATGATCTCCTTAGTGTTTAAGAAAGATAGGAGCCCCACCTCCGAGTGTTTGTACTACGGGCATGTCTAGGTAATGACTGAAAAAGTAAAGAAGTATGGGCGGATTTTAGCATTAAGATTGGAGATGGACATAGGCATAATTATGCACTTGGTGCCTCTGGTGAGAGAAAGGGAACCAGCAGATGACCACTACTTGATTAATTTTTATATGGAGCACTGTGGGGTTGCCATTGCCCTCCTTGACAGAGCCAAGAGCCATTCCTGCATAGGAGCAACTGTCAGTTCATACCCCAGCTGCACACATCTGTGACGACATGGCTTGACCCATACATTTTTCCTTCACAGATGACAAGGAGACTATGCAATTTTCTAAATGACAAGCCCTGTCAAAGTAGACAGCAATACTGCTTGAAATGTGTAACCTCACCTATGAAGGACGGATAGGTGGCTATGGGGAAAACACAGGCCATGAAACAGGCTTATTGGAACAAAAATCTGCTACAGTTTCAGTCAGAAATTTGGGATGACCCTAGGTATCACCTCGTCTTCGTGCAATACGTAGGATAAGGTGCTGGCCCTCATGACTTACAGCTCTGAGCAACTCTTGGTCAATAAAAATGAGACCTTCAGCAAGATGTGGTACAAACAGTGGGGCCCCCAGGGCTCAAACTTTATATAAACATCAAACTGAAGGTCCAAGCACTCACAGGTTCCTGAATGGGAAGGTGCAAATTTGCACAAATTTTTTTTTTTAAATTTGAACTACATGCCTGTAGTTCAAATTTGTACAAAATTTTTTAAAAAAATATTTCACCAGGGCATAGCCAAACACCAAGATCTTTTCCACTGGGACCCAATAGATATAGAGTAAGTAGGCTGCTCATGACAGACTTGACAAACAAACCCTGGAGAAAAATCATGGTGTATGGAACCAGAGCAGAAACTGAAGGAAGACCTCTGCCTGCCTTGAGAAACCACACAGTTAAGTTTAGTTTGGCAGCATAGCCCCATAGTGGAAGACTTTTAGACTAATGGGAGTGCTTTGATTTCCTTAGTCAAACTCTGTCCTAGAAACCTATCAGTCATGGTATCAGGAAAGATACTTAAAGTCCAGATGCACTGCTCTCTGGGGACAAGAGTTCCTGACACATGGGCAAGGTGAGTGTTTTTGGAGAGGGCCAGAAGTGCTGAGAACTCAGTCTGCCACGCTCAGACTGGTGTCACTAAGACCACTGGGTCTGTCCTCATGATCTTCCCTCTCTATTCTGGAGAGGGCAAGAAACAGGAAATATCCTGAAGAACCCTTTCCTCTGGTTTTATGTGAAGGCAAAGGCATCTCATACATACCAGTGGCTCCCTGCTCATTCTGATGCAGAAGCTCAAAAAAAAATCCGAAATCATTGATAAGAAGCCTCATCAGAGCAAGAAAGGGCTGTTCCAGCACCGCCACAGGGAGTTAGAAAAAACCGAGAGGGTGCAGTGCTAGCAGCGTCCCATATGCTGGTGTATATGCACGCAGTGGTAGAGCTGGTCCTATGCACACCACTAAGGGAAAAGTCTCCAGCACCAATATATGTGGAGTGTACACATCTGGCAGGGAGTGGACATTACCAAGCTTTCGGGGAAGAAACAAAATGACATTAAGCCAAAGAATAGCTATCTACAATCTTATTTATAGTGTTTCTGGAAGACTAAGGCAAGAGAGGACACTGGACTCAGACTCAGACTATGAAGTGGTTAGAAGAAACTAAGAAGGCATTGACTCACACTGCTTTTTATACACTCTATCGGGGCAGAACAAAGAGATCTATTGTGCATACGCATACAGACAGACGCTGCTTATTACAACCTCCAGACGCATGAACATGGAGTACATGTATACATAGATGTGGAATGCACACACGCACCAGCACTCAAAAAAGAATGAATCCAAGTCTAAAATGCTCCTAATTGCACTGTTTTATCTTAAATTAGAGGGGCTGGTTCTAGGTTGGACAGACACGCAGTAGAGGGGAACACAGCAGTGTCTAGAAGGGCTGGGGTGTTTGCAAACAAATCGAATGTTAGGAATTCTACAGATATCCCTTGCTCCCCACTATTCTGCCTCCTATGGTGGGACACAGAATAAGGAAGGATAAAGCCAAATCTATTCCTCACCCCCCGCCAAGAAAACCCCCAAACACACGCCTCAGATGAGAAAATGCCCTAAAAGCAGACAAACTAAAACCCAGCAGTCATAGGGATCCAACTCTTTTCTCTCTCTGCTATACAAATGCTACTCAAATGCATTGCAGGGAAATGTGTGACTTGAGCAGAAGCATAATTCTAGGGACTGATGCTTAACACAATCTACACAGCAAGAAGGTGGTGATGTTGAGTTAGCAAAACTAAGGGAATAAAGAAATAAAGATGAAATGAAAAGTCTTACCACCATAAAAGAGGACTTTTCGAATGCGAAAGACAGGTTGGGCTTGTGACAGAGAAGAGAAAAAAGTGAACCAAATGATGATGCAGACCAAAGAAATCCACTGAATACAACTTAGCGGCTACCTCAATCGTAGCTAGCTGCCCTTCCCTTCAAGGGATTCCTAAAGCTCTTAGTAACCTTTACGTGTCTGCTAAAGGGAAGGATTTCAGAAGCCACCAAAGATGACAGGAGACTGTTTGCTGCTTCTGAAATATGTTAAGTGGGAAAAATGGACTTGGTGATTTCAGTGCTATAACGTACTGCACATGAAAGAACTCAGCAGCAGTAATAACTGAGAAGTGCACTGTTATTTTCTGGCAACTGTGTTTTATCCTCAGCAAACCACAAGAACAGTTGTCTCTTATTTCCCCTGCAGATCTGATCTGAAAATGCAATCACAGCCCAACGACAGCAAGTTCAATCCCAGCAACAGCCCCCACTAGGAAAGGGATGGCTGAGGTCTGAGTGGGCTTCCACTGGACGTTTTTACTTATTTGTTATGTGCCATGCAGGTTCCTGAGGGCAAAGGCAGCAGTATCTGCTGTTCAATTTCCCAGGTCCCCCTTGGACTCTCCCAGGAGATTACTGATGAACACAGAAAGCTGAGCAGCAGATACTGCTTCCTCAGCCTTCCCCGGAAGCCTACATGAAGCATAATAAATAAGCTCAGGAAAGGGAAGCTGAGGAGATCATGAGTGGCAGGGGGCTTCAAGGGAAGAGGAATGTGGAAGACATGAGGATACATATCTATCCTCCCACCCACATGGGCCCTTTTAAATTGCTGGGCCTTGTTAGCAGGTCTATACTGCAGCTGTAACAGAAGGAAACAAGCTTTCAGAGTAAGTTGATACTGATGGCAGCAAAATCATCACCATCAGCGCAATCTTCTGGGTGAGATAGAGTGGTCTGTGTAGACCCGCTCAATCGCTCCGGAAATCGCCATATCAACTCCAGCCCCGGAACTGGAGTTGCTGTAAGCCAACCAGAAGGCCTTTCCTGTTGGCTTACCTTAATGTGTAGTAAGGACTTAGTAAGTCATCGGGTGATCTGCAAGGCATTTAACATACCTTGCATATCTCCCATCGAATGTCGCCAAAAAGCACAGCAAGTATGGATTAGGGCTCAGAGTCTAGTCCATGCGGATGAGGGCTCAAATAGGATTACCTCCTTGCACCATGTTCTCCAGTGCTTTGTTCAGTCCCACTCTTGACACGTACAAGAAGGCTTCCATCACATCCACTAAGACTATTCCACAATCTAATACGTCTGACCGTTTGGGGTTTTCCTGACACAATACCTACATTTCACTGAGTTAATTTCATTCCCTTGTATCTAAAGATAAAATTCTTACTCAGAGACTCTCTTTGGTGTTCCCAGTACTCAAATCCTTGTGCACAATTATCTAACCTTTTCTCCCTTAGTAAAGTTTGCCTACACTGTACATGTTTAATTGTTTCAAATCTTTCAGTCCCTTTAGCCTCTGTTCTGATCAAAATTCCTTCCAGTTTACAAACACTGAGATGCCCAGAACTGAACAAGTGCTGTAACTCAGGACTGGCAGTTCTCTATTGTTGTCATATTCATTTGCCTTACTGGTAGAAGACAGAGCTGCATTCCTCTTTGCTTTGAGTCTCAATTTCTGGATCATGAAGCTGCTCTCTCTATGTAATTGAGCAACCTCTAATGATCCAGGATTAGCAATATATGTTTGCCAGGTGCCAGCTGTTAAGGAGAGTGATCATGCAGTTGTGAGTACAACCAGCCAACATTCACTACTTACAACTGCCAGCTTATATTCCACCCACCCACCATTTTTCCTGTGTGACGCAGCCATCTCAACGTCTCTAGCAGTCCGTGAAGCTGTCATGAAGAGAACAATGCTAAAATTTCTCCCTGGTCAGTAAAAATGAGATGTGCTTAGCTTGCGGTGCGTTTCCTGAATTCTGGTCTCCTTTATGGCAGTTTGACATACAAACTATGCTATCATTTACTTGCACATCATGCATTCTGGAAGACCATACAGACGCACCTTGAAGAGAAAACTTCCTGAGAAGATTGTGTTAAGAGCTAATAACTTTCTAAACTTGTGAAGACCTGTACTACAAGCAAATTGACTTTCTTGCTAACCATTTCAGCCTTGAGTTGCCCTCCCACCTGAACTTCTGTTTCACAACAATCTTCTGGTATCCAAATTCTTACCCACATCCTCCTTTATGCTCCATTAAGTTATAATGTCAAACAGTTCTTCGTAAATCCCTCCAGTGAGCTACCAGAGAATGTGCTTGCAGTGTAGCTCAAAGCCTCTAGGCCAGGTGGCTTCATCCTCCACTGGAGTATAGGGTGAGGAGGGAAGGTCAGATACAGCTCCTCATGCCCTCCAGCAAAGTTGGCTTCAACCACTGAAGTTAAGTAAATTTGATTAATCTGACCTGATACTGTGATGACATTTACTTCACCACATTTATCCCTCTTTCTTATACGAGTTGGTTGCTCACCCGGTAAACTCTGTTCTTCGAGACGTGTGTCCTGCGATGCTCCATCTTCGGTGCGGCATCGTCCCAGCACTCACAGCAGAATCTTCATAGCAGAGATCAGGGCAGCGCTTGCGCAGAAGCAGGGCTCACAGCTCCTCACAGCGGCTTCAGCGCGAGCACGCACCGCTTCCCTCAGTTCCTTTTTAATTGTATTCAGTATCTGTAACTAGATAGGAGAAAAAGCAAGAAGAGGGGAGGAGGGAGGGTGGTGGAGCATCACAGGACACACGTCTCGAAGAACAGAGTTTACCAAGTGAGCAACCAACTCTTCTTCTTCGAGTGCTGTCCTGCACTTGGGTGATTGTGTAGCAGTAGTCCATTAAGGTGGCTGGCTGTCTTGCACTGTTGGGAGAATTTTTCTGCCCACATTGGCATCATTAGCTGCTGCTAAATCTAATGCGTAATGCGTGGTGAAATATGTGAGGCGTAGACCAAGTGGCTGCTTTGCAAATCTCTTCAATGGGAATATTGTTCAATAGTGCTGTAGTTGATGCCACTGCCCTAGCTGAGTGTGCACAGACACCATTGGGAGGTTGAAGATTATTCAACTAACAGGCAGAGCAGATATAATCCTTCACCCAGTTGGACAGTCTTTGGTTAGATACAGCCATTCCTCTGTGGCATTCTGCAAATGAGACGAAAAGCCTGTTTGATTTTCTGAATTACTGAGTCTCATCTAGGTAAAAAGCTAATGATCTCTTAACATCCAAGGTGTGCAACAGTGCCTCTTGTGGGGAACTGTGAGCCTTCGGAAAAAATGTGGTTAAGTTATGTATTGATTAATGTGGAAATCAGAGATGAATTTTGTCAGAACTTTTGGGTCCGGATGTAGTGAGACTTTATCCCTGTGGAAGACAGTATAGGGAGGATCATATCTTAGTGCATTTATTTCTCCTACTCTCCTGGCGGAAATGATAGCTATCAAGAAAGACACCTTCATGAAAAGGTGGGATAAACAACAAGTAGCCATAGGCTCAAATGGCTTCCTGGTTAGGGCATGAAGGACTATGTTAAGGTTCCATGGGATCATAGTAGGGCGTGTAGGTGGATAGTTTCTGAAGCCCTGCGAGGAACCTCTTGACTATTGGATGACTAAACAATGAGGTGTCTGTAATTGAGCATGGAATGCTGAAATTGCTGATAAACAAACATGGATGAAGCTATTGGAGAGAAAGGAGTGTTTTAAATGTAATATATAGTCCAAAATTTGCAGAACGGATGCAGTATTGGGGTCCATGTTCCTGCTTGTACACCAATGGAAAAAACGTTTCCATTTTTGCAGATAGGATTTCCTAGTTGATAGCTTTCTGCTGTTTAATAGGATGTGCTGGACCGGCTAAGAATAAGCATTGTCTGTAGATCTGAACCAGCTAGGAGTCATGCCGAAAGGTGTAGTCTGAGGACGTCTGGATGTTGATGGTCGGTGTTGCACTGATATAAAAGGTCTTTGATCAGACGTAATCTGATTGGTTTGCATACGGAAAGATTGATGAGCTGTGAGAACCATATCTGTCTGGGCCAGGCCGATGCTATGAGTATCATAATGGTGTGAGCTGCAATCAGTTTCTGTACTACTCTGGGTACGAGAGGAATTGGAGGAAACGCATAGAGGAAACTATTTGACCAATCTATGAGTAAGGCATCTCCGAGTCATCATGGGTCGTTCCCTTGTCTGGAGCAGAACTGAGGGCATTTTTTGTTTTGGTAAGTGGTGAAAAGGTCTATTGGCAGAAAACCCCATTTGCAAAAGATGTTTTGAAGCACTTTGTCGTTCAGTGTCCACTCGTGGAAAGAATCTGCTTAGAGTGTCTGCAGTGACATTTTGAGATCCGGGAACGTGAGCAGCAGAAATGTGAATGTTATTTTGTAGGCACCAATTCCAGAGCTTCATGGCCTCTGCACAGAGAGAAGGGGATCTTGCTCCTCCTTGTCGATTTATGTAGTAAACAGATGGTAGGTTGTCTGTCAGGACTTTTATTGGTTGTCCGCATATTATGGGTAGAAAATGATGGACAGCATTTCTGATTGCCCTCAGCTCGAGAATGTTTATATGTAGGAGTGTTTCTGAACTTGACCACATACCCTGGGTTGAGTGGGTATCGAGATGGGCTCCCCAGCGTGTGTAGAGGTGTCAGTTGTAATAGTTATGGATGGTTGAGCCCGTATGAATGGTACCCCCTGTAGAAGATTTGATTCGTTTTGTCACCAATTTAAAAATTCTTTGACTTTTAAAAGGACTGAGAGTTGTTTGTTTAGTGAATGGATGTGTGGTTTGTAAGCAGTTGCTAGCCATCTCTGGAGCGTTCGCATCTGTAATCTTGCATTGGGCACAACCGCGGTGGAAGCTGCCATGTGGCCAAGAAGTTGTAGTGCTGTTCTTGCTGTAACGGTTGGTGCTGTAAGAACAAGCTGTAGAATGTTTTGTATGGTGGATATTCGAGTTCTTGGAAGGTAAGCTTTGCTTGTCTGAGAATCTAGGAGGGCACCTATAAACTCTATTGACTGTGTTGGAATAGGATTCGATTTTTCCATGTTTATTATGAGACCAAGATCGTTGAATAGTTTTATGGCGGTAGCAACCGACTGTGCGCACAGGTTTTTGAGAAGCTGCTGTAATGAGGCAATTGTCTAGGTATGGATAGATTGTGATGCCTTGAGTGCGAAGGTGTGCCACTACTGCTGCAAGGATTTTGGAGAACATTCACGGTGCTGTAGACAGGCCAAAGGGCAGAACCTTGTATTGGAAGCATAGGTCTTTGACGGTAAACCTTAAGTACCACTTGTGGGAAGGATGAATTGTTATATGAAAATAAGCATCTTTGAGGCTGAGGGCAGAAAACCGCTGACCTTCCTGCAGCATAGGGATTATACTATTCAGAGATACCATTTTAAATTTCTCTCGCCTTGTGAACTTATTCAAGGGTCTGAGATCTAAAATTGGTCTCCAACAACCAGTCTTTTTCTCCACTACAAAGTAACGTGAGTAGAATCCCGAAAGTTTAAATTGGGATGAGACTGGTTCTACTGCACCGAGCTGGAGAAGCTTCTGGATCTCATCGGTAAGAATCTGTACATGAGAGGGGTCCCTGAAGAGGGATGGGAAAGATGGGTGGTAGGGAGGAGGGGATTGGAAAGGAATAGAACATCCAAATTTTATAATTTCAAGCACCCATTTATCCATGATAATCGAACTCCAGGTGTTAGAATATTGAGCCAGGCGAAATTCGAAATTTAATTTGAACGTGGGAATGCTGCCAGGTGGTTGAGGATTTTCAAACCCTCGACTAACACATCAGAATTGTGGCTTGACTGACAGGGGTTGTTGATTTGATGAAGGTTGTGTGGATGATTCACACCTATATGGCCCTTGTTTCATCCTTTGATTCTGTTCATATTGTTTAGAGCTGAGCTGAGAACCATAGTGAGTCTAGTACCATCTTTGGTAGGGCAAGGTATGGATTAGTCTCTTTCTTGTATAGGACAGATATATCCCTAAAGTGCGCAAGGTAGCTCGAGAGTCTTTCATAGAACGAAGTACCTCATCCGTTTTTTGAGAGAAGAGGTGCGCTTTCTCAAATGGTAAATCTTCTATTTTTGTTTTGTAGGTCCTTGGGCAGAGCTGCCGTACAGAGCCAGGACGATCTACGGAGTACCACTGCTGTAGCTGTTATTCTTGCAGCTGTGTCGGCTACATCCAACGACATTTGAAGGAATGTGCTAGCAATATGTTGTCCCTCAGTAAGTAAAGATTTAAAAAGTTCTTTTTTGTGATCTGGTAAGTCCAAAGTGCTAATTTATCAAATAGTGTATGATTATAGTTAGACAAAGGAGTGGAGTAATTGGCTATTCACATCAAAAGAGTGGACGAAGAATAGACTTTCTTGCCCACGAGATCTATATGCCTCCTATTTTTGTCTGCTGGTGTGGGTTTGAAATTGAGTTGTTTGTTCCTCTGGTTAGCTGCCTCTACTACTAATGAATTAGGTGATCGGTGAGTGAAAAGGAATTTCGTTCCTTTAGGTGGAATTTAAGTATTTTCTGTCTGTCCTCCTGCTAGTAGGGGAGATGGATGCTGGCATCTGCCAGATGGCTGCAGGATCATTGATGGCATCCATCCATAGGGATAGCTATTTTAGATGGAACTGCAGGACATAAGATTTTTAATAATTTGTGTTGAGAATCATTGACTTCCTTTAGAGAAGTGTCGAGACTTTGGGCTACTCTTTTAAATAAATTATTAAAGAGTTTATCATCATTTTGGGAAGAGGAGCTCATAGGCAACAGGTCGTCTTCTTGAGTATGTGAAGAGTGCTGTGGTGGCTGATGAGAGTCATTAGATCTTATTGTAAGAACTGATTGTTCCCTGGCAGATAGGTGTGAAGAGATGATAAGGCTAGCCGCAGGAGATCTGTCTCTGCTGGCGGAGTGAGTGGTGCTGTGAGATTGACATGGTTCAGAAGTGCGAGAATGTGTTCTTTCATCTCTTCTATGGTTGTGATGATCGGATTTAGATTTAGACTGAGGAGGAGTGTGACAAGAGTGGTGTCCGTGCCTGTAATAGCATTCTGGGGTATAGGATCTGCAGCATGAGTCACAGCATGGTGAAGAGCGTGCGGAAGAGCAGCATGATTGTGGATGGCTGTCCCGATGATAATAGGAGTAGCGTGGTGACGAGTGTCTACTAGGAGACCTGGATCTGTAATTGTAATGTTTAGAGCGCTTAGAAGTATGGTGCATTTTCCTGGACTTTTTCCTGGGAGGGGATTTTAATGTGTCAGCCCCATGCTGAGATACTTTGGGGCAATTACGAGCCTCCTGTTGTGGCGCTGGTTGTAAAGGTGCCGTAGGCGCTAATAATAGTGAGTGCTCCTTTCCCAGTTCCAATGGAACGTTGCTTTGCCTGAGCACTGTGAAGCCTGCCAGAAATGCAATTTTTATTGGTGGTACTTTTGGCACCAAGGCGTTGCTCTCTAACGTGGAACTGTGAGCTGCGTGTTTCTCTCAGCTTGAATGTGCCTGTTTATCAGCTTTCTTTATGTGGCTTGACTGAGGAGGCTTATCTTTATCTCTGCTCTTTGCAGAGGCTTGAGAGGTAGCAGCAGCTGAATCACCCGAGGAACCTAAAGCCTCTTGGGTGTTCAATTTAAATGAATCCCTGCTCGGTGAAGGCTGCTTGTTCGGTGCAGGGGTGTCCAGCCCAATACTGAGATGTTCACCGTCTGCGTCAGGCTGAGGAGCTTGTTCAGAGGAGGTATTAGCTTGAGGACAGAGACACTTTTCCATTAGGTGTATCTTGAGGCAAAGCTCCCTGTCCTTGCAAGCTCGAGCAGAGGTTCAGGCACTCTTCACATTTTTGTGGGATATGGGTTTCCCCTAAGCAACAAACACATTGAGTGTGTCCATCTGAGGCAGGCATAGCCTCACTGCAATTGACACATCTTTTGAAACCTGGCGATGAAGGCATCTTGCCTGCTGGTTAGTTGTGAAGTTGAGAAGAAAATGCTTCTATGCTTCTTCTTTTCTTTTCTTTCCTTTTCTCTTTTTCTAACTTTAAACTATGTAGAGGTAATAACAAGAAAAAGGAACCAAGCAAGGCTAAAACTAAGACTATTTTTGTGGTTTCTTTCCTCAGGTAGCTTCTGATGGAAGGAGGGAAGAGAGACCTATGTGAAATCAGGGACAGTTAAAAAGGAACTGAGGGAAGCGGTGCATGCTTGCGTTGAAGCCGCTCTGAGGAGTTGTGAGCCCCACTTCTGCGCAAGTGCTGTCCTGATCTCTGCCATGAAGATTCTGCTGTGAGTACTGGGACGATGCCGCACCTAGCGTGGAGCATCGCAGGACAGGACTCGAAGAAGAATGATCATTCCCCCCCATTTTCAAGCATCAGATGAAGTGGGATTTTCTCCCATGAAAGCTCATATGACAAATAAATTCGTTAGCCTTGAAAAGTGCTATCAGATTCCCTGTTTGTTTTGGTACATTTGTATTTCAACTTGTGATGCATTTCTGAGAACACTCCAGACAGCATGCCCGGACAAGTGTTTCCTTAATTGTCGATTAAGGAAGTTCACAGATACAGTGGGCCTAGAAAAAAAAAATCTGACGAGTTACCAGGACTTGCCCATGTGACTCTAGACTCCAGTTTGTTTCTAAAAAACCACATGCCATATGGAATAAGAAAGGACACACAAAAACAGCTGTGCCCACCTCCTTTTTTCTTCAGTCTATACCAGTGGTTCCCAACCTTTTCTCTGCGGTAGCACACCGTACAACAGCACTGTCGCTAATGGCCCCTGCCACAGCTGGATCTCACTGGCAATGGTGGCCCCTAGACCCTGGATGGGGTGGGGTCCTGCAGCTGCTAGCAGCATGCTTAAGGGTTGCTGTGGTACAGACATTGGAGTTTTAAGTAACTTCTCTCTTTACAGACTCAGTGGCTATTTGGGAACCAGGGGCTGATATGCAGTGAAGAGGGCTGAGTATACTTTGTTACAGCTTCTTGACAACCAGAGAGTGGACTCAGAAGTATGGTTTTTGGCTGGCTGGGGGAAGTTTACCTTCAGGACACCCACCAGTACTGAGAAAATGTGCTCTCATTTTCCAGCCTTCCCTGATCTTGGCATTTTCAGGTACTGTAGTTATCCAAGGAAGGTTGGGTCACAGGCTTAACTGAAGCAACCTTTGCCAGCGCCTCTCCTTGAACGTTATGTAAAGTATTCAGTGCCCCATTACATGAGTGACCTTGTGATTTAAGGAACAATGCTCTAAGGTGGAAGGTGTTCGCTCAGGACTTGAGCACCAGCTCTGCCCTGGACTGCCTGCAACACCTTGGACAAGCCACTTATGTCCCTATGCCTTAGTTCTCTATCCACAAGGAAGGGATAAAAAGTACTGCCCTGTTTCACAGGGCTGTTTCCAAGCTAAATGCTTAGATTCTGCCATAATGGGGCCAACATAAACTCCTGAAGATAGAGGCCATCGCTGGGCTCTGGTTTACTGACAAAGGAAAACGTATTCCACAGGTGAAACTCTGCAAGCCAGTGTGTTCTGCTGCTGCTGCTTCTAGGAGCTTTCATCCTAGGAATCAGCAACAGAAACAACCCTGTTGACCTAGATTATCAGAATGATGTGGGCACTGTTTCCAGCAGTCACGTTCCAGGGTATTTCTCGACTGAACCCATCATTTGGAATCACAGCTGGCAGCAAAGGGACAGCCGGTGCTGAGCAAAGGGCACCATGGCAACCACATCACCGAGGACACAGGAGGCAGCAGCAGTGTGCAGGAGCTTGTCGGTGATCTTGGGAAGGCAGCACCAAGAGCAGTTCATTCTTTTTAGCTGATTCGTCGTCCTCACCGGGGGATTCCATGGAATGTCAGAAGTCGTCACCAACCAGCTGGCAAAGAAAATATCTCCTGCAGCAGCTGTCCCCTGCTCCCACAGCACTGGTTGCTTTGCTGAACTCTCTTACTGTACTAAAGCCCTGTAGGCTGTATCCATGGTGCTTATGGGAGGGCAGGAAAATCTCTTTACCTGCTCACTACTATAAACTCTACTGAAGGTCAGGAACTTACCACTAGGTGAGTTGAGCGAGCTCATTTTATCCAGAACTTAGGAATAGACACACAAGGAAAAATATCATGAAAAGAGTTAGGAGCATGTATTGTACTTTGGAAGGACACAGACAACCCTTCAAATCTATGTTTCACAGAATACATTTGTTTTTGTGGTAGAGAGACATCTCCTCCTACTCTATCACCCTGAATGCACACAGCCTGAGACAGATGGATTACACTGAGAACTGAATGAGGGTTACAGCCGATGAGGACACTGCTGGGGAAGTCAGAATCTCAGCAAATAGCTGTGCAACAGCTGAACTAGAAGGGAGGGGAGCCAAGCCCAGGGCTGTGATTTCTGAAGTCAGTATTATGCAAAAAACACTCAAAAACCAGTTGCTGAACACTTCCATCTTTCTGATCACTCTTTTGATGATTTGTTAACAGCTGTGCTCAAACAAGTCAATGGGACATCAAGACTTCAAAGAGAAACAACTGAAAAAGAACTGATATGCAGATTCAATTGTGTGAAAGCAGGATTAAATTTTGACTACGGATTCTTTTCCCATTACTTCACCTTCCTCTATATGCTGGTTCCCAGTGTCTGAATCTTAATAATTGCTTTGATTTGCTGTTACTGTATGACTTGATTTCATGTCTTACACTCCCCTGCATTTATTTTCCTCCCATTCTGTAAATTGCCCCATCTTCAAAGCACCTGACAAAGTGGGATTTTCTCCCATGCAAGCTCATGCGATAAATAAATTTGTTAGTTTAAGTGCCACAGGTCTCCTTGCTTCTTTTGCTGGACTAGACTAACATGGCTGCCCCTTTGCTACTCCATTTTGTATACTTGATAAAACTTGGTTTAGTTACACACTGTGTAATTTCATTTAGATGTGTGGACAACACATTTGAATGAAGGGTGTGTGTGATGGGATCAGTTTCCTATGCCAGCATGTCCTGATGAAATACAAGTACGACCTTAATGGCGGAAGAATGCAGACAAATCCCTGAAAAAAGCAAAAGGGAGTATCCATTCCAGAAGGAAAAAAACAAAGCACAGTCAAGACAACATGAAAGTCCTGTCTGCCAGTGACTGGTGACCAGTGATCACACAGGAGCCCTGAGACAGCCTGACACAGAGGACTCAGACTCACAACATACTAAAACGTATAAAAGAATGGGTGAAAACGTAAAGCCGTTGGTCTCATTCTGCAGTTGTCATCTTGGAGCAGAGGATTCATGACTGACAGAGGCCTGGCTCCCCACTTGTGCCCAGCCTCAGCTGGCTTGAGCAACACATCAAAGGACTTATAATTATATGTCACCAGCTTACAGAACTTCTTGGGTGTGAATGTGTGTACTTGACCATTTTTTAATATTCTTACATTTAGAATAAACACAAAGTATTGCCTTGTCCACTTAATAAGATCCTGATAGTCTTTTCTTTTACACGTGTAACACTTCAAACTTGTATCTGAAAGCTAGCTGTCAATTTTCATTTTTTTTATTCCAGTTTGGAGGTTTTGATGACTGAAGCTTACCAGGGTTTAAAAAGCTATGTGATCAAGCTTTCCACTTTCTACTAATATGGAAACAGCACTTCAGAGGTGCTCTGGAAAACTACTTGAGATTCTTATACAATGCGATCATCACGCAAGGCTTTTCTTTAAGTGCTGTTCACATTCTATGGCAGGGGAACAAAAAGTGAGCAATCAGGGGCCAAGAGCATACAGTGCAGAGAAATCACAACACTTTCTTACCTTCCATGGCATATTTCATATCCTGGGCAAAAAGATTCCACATGACTTCAGCACTGACCTTCCCAACAGTGAGCTCCTGAGGAAACCTAAATGAGAAACACAGAGATGACTTTAATAGTTTAAGAATAAGGGGCATTTGTATTCAGCTCCGAGCTAAATGATATATGGAGAGGTTCAACAATTTCCTTCATCCTGGGAAGACCGAAGGTAGATAGCTGGAAAAGTAACAACTGTATACTGTCCAGCTGGCATTTTCCAAATATCTACCTTCTATCTCTAACAGTAGCTAGGGATCCTTGCAGTCCATTTAATTTACAGTATAGCTACAACAGACTGAAAATATCCCTGGCTACTGTGACTATGTTTTTAATCTACAGAATGAGCCACTGCAGGGCTGTTCTCTAAAAGCACTAGTTACATACTGTAATTCTGGGGTATTACCTCCAAATGTTTATCCCTCTTGTACCTTTTTATTCTCCACTTTACAAAACTGTCCCATGCCATTGTGGGGATTAGCATGCAACCTGGCCAACAAGCGAACACTGATCAGTGTAACGTTGAGAGCCAAAAACCCAAATGCATAATCTGCCCCTTCGTCTACAACAGATCTGGGAGGTTGCTGGAGACATTTAAATGAAGAGTATTTGATACCGTACCCCGCAATGGAATAGAACTGGGTCCCTTTGCCATTAACTGAGCCATCCTCACCGCCTGAGCTCCATGACACACCTACATCACAGCACAAATTGCTATCACCCCAGGACCAAATGTGAGTGTCCAAAAAGTGCATCCCAGAAAACGGTACAAGAAAAGCCAGGTCACACCCCATTTTCAGGTGTGTCTCTGAGTTCAAGATTGTAATAATCAATGTGTATGGGTTCAAATGCCACCAAAACTGAACCTTTTGAAATTCTTCCATCCCAATCAAAAAGAATTATTCATATAGACAAATAAGACAGACAAGGTAAGTATTCTCTATACACACACAAATGACAGAAAAGATAGAAGGCAGTTTAACAAATAAAGCAGGAAAGACAAAGAGTCTACTTCTAGAATTAGCCACACAGGACATGGAGGGTTCTTACTGGTTCAAGACAGGGGTATATGAGTTTTTATCCTCTTCTATAATGGAAACTATCAGAGTAATGAGCTTTGGCCAGAAATCCAGGTTCTTGATGCTGGGACCTTGTTCCTCAGGAGGAAGATCCTGATTTTTGTTCTGGAACAGAAGCCAAGAGAAACTAAGTACTGAGTTTAAACAAAGATATTTCATATCAGGCCTGAGATTTCCAGTGACATGCTTTATCCTTTGCCACTTTCTTTTCAAGAATCCATAATTATGACTCTGTCTTGACAACCTACCTGATCCAATACCAATTATCACAAAATGCAGATGATGCTGCTACAAGGCAAGCCTGATACACCACTTGTACTAAAATGACCAGCTGTTTACTCTTCACTGGATTGGGACCATGGACACGTTTATGGACACCTGAGGATGTGTTTTCTTGCCCAGACTACTTCTAACCAGATTACTCATATTTACTAATATATCCATGATGACAAGCAATGCATCTCTTCACACCATCTGTACATTACCAAACAGTAGACAGAACAAGTGGATCAGTTTAAATGTAGGCAGTTATGATGTAGAGCTGCAGCAGCCACCATGCATGATACGCAAGAGATAAACTAAATTCTGTAAAACAAGATAGAGCTCTCCACCTGGAGAGTCATGCAATTTAAATCATGCAATTTAAATCCTATTTCTTCCATTGAATTAATATGTGTTCTAGCTAGCTCCTGCTGAATGAACATAACATCAGATATACTCTTAATTGCCTATTCTAATCATGGACTAGAATATTTGTAACTTTCAAAAATGATCTCTAAAGCAACTAGTGATGGTAAAACAATGACCTGCTTTCATTTACCACACACAATGATCATTATAGATGGTAGTAAACGTTTGTTATTTGTCTAAGTGTTATTGCCTATGTAGAATTTGAGAACAGCTTGCCCACTTGAAAGCTGAGGGGTTTGGGGATATCTCTGTGAACAAACAGATGTTATGTTTTACTTTTGCCTACCCTAAACCAAACAATTTTTCTTTACTACAGTGTGATGAAATAAGGGTTCCAGTTAAAATGTTTTGAGGTGTAGTGGGGGTTTGACATATAAATGTACAAGTGAAAGATAGCTGTGACTCCATGTCAAAACACACAAGAGCAATGTCAAGCAACCAGCTGGGAGGAGCAAGTAAGGCAAACGGGCTATGTCTACACCAGCCAATTAGTCCAGGTTAGTTCAAACTAGTCAGTACCCCTGGTTAGTTCAGACATTGGTTCGAACAAGGTGTGGTCTAGTTCGAACTAACCTCGAACTTCTTAGTTCAGAGTAAGAAGCCTGAACTAACTGTGGCATAGCCACAGAGGTGTGAGAAACAAACATTAAATGGCCATAAAAGTGGCCACAGCCAAATTATGACCTCACTCCCCACCCCTCCCATGAGGCTCAAAAGAGGTGGTGCTGAAGCCCACAGGCTGAAGGCCCTCCAGAACAGAATCAACTCTCCTAATTTGCTATGTGTGCGCGTGATGTGAAGTGCACCATGTGACAGACCAATGTGATGTCAGACACATCACAATGGCCTAGGAGGCTTGGCATGGCACAGATATATCTTATGGCAGCTGCATACCTCATCATAATTCATAAGGCGAAATGGCTGAGGATTTAAAAACTGGACTGTAACAGACAGTGAAACCCAGGCATGGTTCACTCTGGTGACAGGGCTGCTCCTTTGGAACTTGTCAAAATTATAAAGTTGTCAGCTGTGCTTTCGGCTGTGTCCAATATTTCACGCTAACTCTTCAGACAATTGTATGTGGCGCTCACTCGGGGAAGAGACTATCAAAATCTGAAAGTTTGCATGAAACATACGAACTACCAAAGAAAAGTTTTAACTGACCACAGAACTTTTGCAAAAAATTTTCTAGTTAAAAAGCTATTAATCAATTAAAATAAGTAAGTATTTCATAAATTCTGATTTTCTCCTGTCATTTTTGACAGGTCACCGCTAGTATGACCATTAATTGTAGAAGGTAGTACCATGGACAGGTGTAATTAAACCCACCAGATCAGGAGAGGGAGCTCTGTGGACATGCAGAGCTACAGTTGGGGGAAGGAAGCTCGACAGTTGTGAGGAGCTATGGTTTTATGCTTTCTTAGTTAGCCCCAATAAACTTATCACATTGCCTGCACTTTTGACACTGGCCTTCTCCTTTGTCTGCAAAAATGTCTAAAAGCAGGGAAAGATGAGGATTCCTAACACCACTTATCAACTGGACACAATTAATGTGTATTCAGAAGATCACAGGCCACAAAACTGAGTATATTTGGTTTATATTCAGTTATTCACCACATTATTTAAAGGCAATCAGCAGCTTTGATTTTTCACATCTATCCACTACTCACGGGATCTGTCTGGTATTCACGACTATATAGCTCATGACAATTATTGAAGATGTATTCATAGGTGGAGTTGAGACAGGCCTTCACGCAGTCTTTCACTACTTGACTGGCTCGAGGTGGACTCTGTAGTTCTTGAACCTGGCAGAAAGCAGGAATAAAGATAAAGAGATACCACCCATCCCTCAGGAGAGAAAAAGGGCACCAACCCAGGAGCTGGAAGAGACTGGTTCAATTTCCTATGCTGCCACAGTGAACTGTGAACGTGAACATGTCATTTAGTGTCTCTGGGCCTCATTTCATCAATGGCAAAATAGGATAATAGATTGCCCTATTTCACTGGGCTTTCATGAGCCTAAAATACTAACAGATTTGAGGCACTCAGATGTTACAGTAATGGGGGCCAGATGCGGATGTAAAATAGACACCTGTAGCTATAAATACAAGTTAGAAGTGTAAGTTACATAGTTCTGCTATATGAGGTTTATCAGGATGCAAACATAAAAGCCCTTCCCACTGCAAAAGATGGTCCAGAGAAAAAATCCATCAGAGCTCACATCTGATCAGCCAAGACTTCTCAAAACACCACAGTATTTTTGTTAATCTGGAAAAGGTCCTTTTTTATTCAGGAACGTACTTTGACGTCTTTGTTAACAACTATAGAATGTGGCCATTAATAACAATGTGTACATTAATCACATCTATGCATCCTCTTCCCTCTCCCTTTTTCTTCATACTTAGTATTTTACTTCACACTGTAAATGCACATCTATCCTAGAAGGCTTTGCATGCATCAGAAGTGTGACAAGAATGTGTCCTGGAACAAATTTGATTTAACATTTGTTCCTGACATTTTAAAAAATTCTAACCATTCTAAGGAGAAACCACATTTTGGAAAAAACTAGCATTACATATAAATACTGTACAGATGAGGACTTTCCAATTGCAGCAAACACTATTATATGATATTTCTATAGTGTAGTTTACATCTCGTGTTTTCATGGAAGATAAAAAAAAAAGTAGTCCTTCTCTGAAGAACTTACAGTCAGACTTGATACAGCACATTTTGAAATTCCATGAATGAAAAACTTTTTTTTAAACACAATAAAATAAAGGTTGCTAAATGACAACAGCATACTCTATACATTACAGTACCTAGAAAAAAAGCATTTCAAAAGAAGACAACACTGCTCATGTAAAAAGCAAGTATAAGCACAAAAAGCCATATTTCATGATTGCACAGCAACACTAATGATGAACGATGTCTCTATTAATAAATTTATTTGGGTTAACTTGATTTCTGTATACACAGAAGCATTTAAATGAGAACTATTATTGCTTAATAAATTTATCAGACAACAGAAGTCTTGGCACAGACTTTATTGTTTACAATAAATCTATTAATCTTGCATGATAGGAAGGGTTTATACCAGACGTGGCCAAACTGGAGCTCGTGAGCCGCATGCGGCTCGTTAAAGAAAAATTGCAGCTACCGGGAAAGTGCAGGAGGGAAGGGCGGCATGGCGGGAGCCAGGGGCGAGAAATTTGCAATGGTCGGGGACAGCAAAGAGGCGGCAGCAGGCAGCGGAGGAGTAGCCTTGTCAGAGCTGCAGGAAACAGCAGCGTGGTTTGAGCCGGGGGAGGAGCAGCGCTGTGAGAGCCTGCACGGAAAAAGCAGCCTGGTAAGAGCGGGGAAGGAGAGAGAGGACAGCACTGAGAGAGCCCGAAGGGGAGGGGCGGCATTGTGAGAGCCTCACCAGCAGAAAAAAGCAATGTGGTAAGAGCCAGGAGGGAAGGGGCAGCATTGTCAGAGCCAGCAGGGAAAGGCAACCTCCTCAGTTAGCTGCTAGACAAGCACTCAAATTCAGTAAGTGCCAGATTCTACAGTTTACCCCCACAATATTAATTCTACCCTCCTTGTCTGTGTGCATAATGATTAGTCTTTAATTACATCAGTGCATAATTTTTTAAATACTTTTCTTTTTTGATATTGTTTTCCGGGTAAACATTTTTAAAACTGGCAACATAAATTGATCAAGAACAAGTCTACAATGAACTACAGATAAGTGATGATAATTAGCAATTTAAACCTGAAAAGCAATTGTAAATAATTTTCTTTTTTAAAAATCACTTGGCATTTCCAGATATTGTAATATAATGCAAAATTATTTCTCTTGTATTTCTATTTTGAGAATTAAATAAGAATCATCAGAAATGACTGAAAATTGACACAAGTGTTACATCCAAAATCACCGACTACTGTCAAAAGGTTATTAAAAAAACTCTCTATTTAAAGAATGTTACAAGTACTTATGGATCATGTTTCATTTTCAGCATGCAAAATGATTTAGACTTAAAACAGATCACCACTACTGAAAACTGGCTTTAGAAAAACAATTCCTTAAGCCCATTGAACAAGTGTGCCTGAGACATCAGTATGTCATCTGTTTGCAGAAGGAACTGCTAGCACATTTATTTTATAAGAAAATTTTAATTAATATAACTAAGTCAGTTACCAAGCTAATTTACATTCACTGCAAAGTTCAATAGCAGCACTATACTTCTACTGATTAAACAGCATTCAACATGTATTAATTATTCTTTGTTGTATAGTCAAAATCTATTTATATTTCAGTGCAGTCTTCATGAATGACTCTATGGGTATCTGAGCCCATTAGACAAGAGTAATTGTTGTGAAGGGCTGGGGACGGAAAACTGTGTTGTAAACTTTCTGAAAAAAATCTCTCACCAATAAAGATTTTACTTTGTATTATAAAAAACAAATATTGATATTTAGAATTTATATACAGCGCCTGACCCCAAACTGAATAAATTCAATGGGATTTTTCCCCACAGTATCTTCTGTGCATGGACTCCAAAGCACTTACTGAAACAGGCTCTGATCTCGCACTTTATGTCCCCATAAATTCTCATTGATCTGTTGTGATTCTGAACAGTTGAAAAGGTGTGCCCGTATGCATCTCTTCACAGGATTAAGATGAGAGCAGTATTTTCCTTTACTACTACTCTCATTTTAAAATTAATTTTGTCTGAGCCCTCAGACCTTTTGTCTTCACTGTCTATGAGTATTTTAGTGAATAAGTTTACTGACAGAAATATTGGCAGGGAAGTGCGGGCATGGTAGGTGCCAGGCAATGTTCCCTGTAAGCTGCACCAGTGAGCAGTGGCGCAGCTGCTGCCACTCACTAGCGCAGCAAGCACTGACCCCAGCGCATGTCCCCGATCCAAGGACCTGGGGTCGGGGCTGTAGGGGAGCAGCAGCGGGGAGCGGAGGACCTGGGGTCGGGGTTCCCGGGGAGCAGAAGCGGGGATGGGAGGAGCTGGGGTCGGGGCTGGCGGGGAGCAGAAGTTGGAGATCGGAGCTGGGTCGGGGCTCCCGGGCTGGGGGCAGATTACAAGCCAGGGAAAAGCTCATGCCACATGCCACGTGGGGGGGGAGGGTTGATGCATAAGGAAACGTTTTGTTTCCCTTTCAAGTCATTGCTGCCACGTAGGTCAGTGGTTCCCAACATTTTCTCTGCCATGGCACTCCTTGCTACCTTTAATTCATTTGAGGCACACTGCCATATAGTTTCCAAATGAAGTCATATGTTTTCATGAGCCAATGAGCCAATCTAAGCTCTTTGAGTAGTTTTTCAAAAAATTTTGTGACACACCTGTGTGCTGTGGCACACTGGTTGGGAAACAGTGAGACACGTAGACACAACACACACATTCCACCCAAGATTCAGAATAAACACAGAAAACTGTATAGAACCTTATGTTACTTTATTAACGCCCACCATTTCTACAGCACTTTCCATCCCAGGATCTCTCAGTGGCTCACTATAATAGGCATTCACACATGCTTGGCCCTGTGGTATCCAAGAGGCACACCTGACCTATGCTCACATTTAGGTGAATGGCCCTGACAATACATTATAGGCAAACTGCATGTGTCCTCCCATTTTGATATCTTTACCAAGTGCCATAAACAATGGCTTTAGGAGGAGGTGTCCCCTCCATGTATTTTTAGCACAGCTCTGTTTTCAGTTGGAAGCTGGTAAAAGAAAGTTCAAAGCTTGCAGACAAGAACACCACAAACCTGGTAGATGGGGATTGTAGCAGAGACAGAGGGCAGCCTGATCTAACTTTTTCAGTAAAGTGGAAAAAATGTCACTGACCTTAATTTACATTAGCTCAAGTAATATATAAGCCTAAATCAGGGTGACTTCTTTTAGCTCAATGAGTGAGATCTAGTCAGAATTGGCACATTCATTAGGAATCTCTAAAAAATAATAGAATTGTATTGGCTATCTGTGATCATCAGCTCTTATCAGTGTAATTTCTTACAAATTTTCTTTATGTATTTTCACATCTTCTAAAGGTGAGCTGAAATTACAGACAACCAAAATGTTTGTTGTTCTGGAAAAGGTAATGGCTGGTTCTTAGATGTTTGTCACCTATACACTGACAGAAGATAAGTTCCCATTCCTGGCCCAGTTGGTTGATATTTGTGGTATGTTTCAAGCATCTAGTGCAGATGCTGAATGAGGCTTCAGTCTAATGAATAATATTAAGACAGAGCCTCATAACAGGTTGGATGTTTCTCATCTAGACAGGCTAATGCGCATCAAGTCATATCTAAGTGCTGGATTCAAGGCTGACCTAGACTCTGTATATGTATTCTGGAAATGTGACAAAGAGAGGCATCAAAAACTGAGGTGTAGAGGAGGCTTGATAGGCAGCATCATTGCTTCATATTTGTTTAATAAAAATGTTAAACTGAAATACTGTGGTTTTATTAATTTACTGAAGTTTGAACAAAAAGACATCTATACAACGTTCCCTCTCTAAGCTGGTGATGCAACTGAGCAAGTTACGGATGCACTTTGGGAGCCGATGGGGAGTGGCTCAGGGGCCCAGTCCTGGGACAGGGAATGGGGAGGGAATTTGCTCAGCTGCATCCATAAGTTGCTCAGCTGCATCATCAGCTTAGAGGGAACACTGGTGCCAGAATGGGGATGGAGGCAGAAGTGTGGCATGGTTGGGGAGAGCAGAGCAGCAGCAGCGTGGTAAGAGATGGCAGGGAAGTGGCAACGGGGGGTGGGGGAGAGAAGCGTGACATGGTCAGAGAACCCATAGCATATTTAGATTTTCTCATAGGCCCTAATGCAGCATACTCGTTAAAATAAAATCATGTTTTACAACTCCTAAACATGATGTGGAATGCTAAGAAACGAAAATACAAAGGAGAAAAGTATAAAACTGAACATAGATTACTTTCAATTTTTGGCACAACTTACTGCTGTGAAGCATCATATTCCACAATGAAATTCAAAACATTGTGCAATACTTACAGATCAGCATCTCAGAGAGCTTTTACATGCTGTACTGACAAGTTACTGCCCAGATTTTAAAAAAACTTGCCACAAGCCTGTAGTTTTCTACATCTAGCAACAGCTAACTTTTTACTGTATAGGCCTAGTTTCATGGTAATCTTAAATAATTATTAGAATCTGAGATTACTGGATCAATATTTGCCCCATTTTTATGATCAAATTAAAGTGTGCAATGAATTTTAAGCGTAGGAATTTTGGAGTAGGTAAAAATATGTGGTCATATGCCTCAGTACCGCTCTCCAAGGTTTAATAATCGACTTGTGCGGCTCTTGAGTTCCGTAAGTTTGGCCACCCCTGGTTTATACTATTGCCAATAAATGGTAAAATTTCACAGACTACTTAATACCAACACAAATCAGACATTTCTTTGTCAGAAGGATTTGTGGTTAGTGATGACTAACACTATTTATTTTGCATCAGAATGTTTATGCTTATCATGTGGGCAGCACGAAACTGCTCTTGTCTGTTACTCATCATTCCACGCTGCCAAGAGTTTGGGTATTATGAATGACAGGTTAGTCCTTCATTGTAATAAGCAGGTTTCTCTCTCAGCAGTACAGGACAACTGCACTCACATCCTGGAGTACTACTGCTATAATGGATCCTTACCTTCATTCTGAAAAAGGTGATGCTGGTCAGCAGGTCCACTGTGGATTTTAAGTCCTGTAACCGTTCAGGGCTGCTGGCTGGGAAATTGTTCTGTTGGCATAAAAGTGAAACCACGTCTGAAAGAGCAGTCAGACACCCACATAAATTCTCAGGCTCGCTCAAAATAAAGATGTTAAAGGCCCTTAGAAAGGTATACAGCTCAGTGTCTACCACTCAAATCAATGCTTAGTACATAAAAGTCTTCACATTGAATAAGTTAAGGCCTCTTCACTACAAGAATTCATCTGTTTAATTAAAGTTCTTCAGATAAATTTACTGTTCATGAAAGGCAGCAGACAGTCATAAGAACAGCCACATTGGGTCAGACCAATGGTCCATCTAGCCCAGCCAAACGCTTTTACAGGGAACAAACAGAGCAAGGCAATTATTGTGCGATCCATCCCATCAGCCAGTCCCAGCTTCTGGAAGTCAGGGGCTCATGGTACACTGGGTGTTGGACCTATCATCCATGAACTTACCTAATTCGGAACCCAGTTATAGTTTTGGCTTTCACAATGTCCCCTGGTAATGAGTTCCATAGGCTGACTGCACTTTGTGTGAAGAAGTGTTTTCTTATGTTTGCTTTCAACCTGCTGGACCCTAATTTCATTGGGTGGCCACTGCTGAAGGGACCATTGCGTGTGTAATATTTCCTTATTCAATTTCTCCACACAAATTGACCACTGTCTTACCACTACCCCCTGGCTCCCTTCTCAGATGAACAGTCCCAGTCCTTTGAACCTTTCCATTTATAGATAATGTTCAAGGGTTTAATCATTTTTGTTATCCTTTTTTGTACTTTTTCCATTCTAATGCATCTTTTTTGAGAGGGGGAAACTAGACCTGCACACAGGATTCAAGGTGTGGGCACACCAAGCACTTATATAGTGGGTATTTTACATTTTCTCTTATTATCTAGCCTTTTCAAATTATTCCTAACATTCTATTAGCTTTTTTGACTGCTGCTGCACATTGAGCAGATGTTTTCAGAAACTATTCAGGATCCCCAGAGCTCTCTCAGGGGCTAATAGCTGATTTAGTCCCCTCTTATTTTTCATGTATACTTAGGATTACGTTTACCATTGTGCATAAAGTTTGCATTTCTCAACACTGACTTCCATCTGCCATTTCCCTGCCTAGTCACCCAGTTCTGTGACATCCCCTTGTCACTCTTCACAGCCTGCTTTAGACTTAACTATCTTGACTAATTTTGTATCACTTGCAAACTTTTCCTCTTCACTGTTTACCCTCCTTTTCCATATCATTATGTATATACTGACCAGTATTGGTTCCAACATAGACCCCAGCAGGATGCCACTATTCACCTCTTTGCGTTCTGAAAACTGACTATTTATTCCTACTCTTTATTTCCTATATTTTAACTAGTAACTGAGCCAGGAGAAGTCCCTCCCCCTTATTCTGACAAATTACTTTGCTGAGAAACCTTTGGTGAGGGACCTTGTCAATGGCTTTCTGAATGCCCAAGAACACTGTATCCCATTGTCTACAGAGAGTAGGGATGGAACAGGTCTGAGGAGCTCAACTAGTGCAACCCTCTGTGCACATCTTTACTAACCCCCATAAAAAATTCTAACATAGTGGTGAGGTATGGTTTCCCTTTTCAAAAGCCATGTGGGCTCTTCACCAACAAATCCTGTTCATCACTGTGTCTGAGAATTCTTTTCTTTACTAAAGTTTCAACCAAGGATGACCTCAGGAGCCTTTTAAAAAGATTTATTACATAATTATCTATCCTCTGCTCATCTAGTTCTGAGACCGATTTAAGCAACAGGTATCACAGTTAACAGACATGCAATTTCTATTTGAAGTTTCTAGAATTCTTGGGTGCCTACCATGTGCCATTTCCTGAGGACTTTTTATTGTGTAGTTTATCTGTTTGTTCCAAAATCCCCTCTCTGATACCTCAAGCCAAGACAGTTTTTCAGATATGTCACCTAAACATAACAGCTCAGGTGTGGGAATCTCCTTCCAGTCCTCTTCAACGAAGACTAATGCAAAAAATTCATTTCACTTCTCAACATTCGCTCCTCTTCCTTAACCACTCCTGCTCCCTCTCCAGTGGTGTCACTGATTGTTTGGTCAGCTTCCTGCTTCTAAAGTACTTAAAACAAATGTTTGCTGTTAGTTTGTGTGTCTTATTAGCTGCTCTTTAAATTCTTTTTAGGCCTGCCAAATTATACTTGAGCACTTGACTTGCCAGAGTTTATGCTCTCTTCTATTTTCCACAGCAGGATTTGACTTCTATTGTTCAAAGGATATCTTTTTGTCTCTAGTCTCCACTTTTACTCTGTTTAGCTATGGTGGCTTTATTTATTTTATTTTGGTCTCCTTCATATACTTCTAATTAAAAAACAATATATGCATTTGTGACTCTATTATGAAAAGTTTACATGCAGCTTGTTGAGACTTTTAAAGACTTTGAAGACTAACAAATTTATCTATAGCATGAGGTTCCATGTGTAAAATCCCACTTCATCAGCCCATGAAATGGAAACAACGACAAGATGGAAGAGGATATATAACTGCAGAAGATAAGTCACAAGATCAGTTCAGATTTTTTCAGCAAACCAAGCAAGCTGTTTTCATTCAAACTGTGTGGAACAACAGATAAGAAATTGGAAAATGAAGGTTACTGCCCTTTGTGCAGTAGCCAAGGTTCTTCGAGATGCATGTCCCTGCACCGCTCCACTATAGGTGTGTGGCTGTGCCCGCACCTAGCATTGGTAGGTCTCTCAGCAGAACCCGGGGGGGTTGGGGCGCAGTAGCCCACTAGCGCACGGCACTGCCAACAGCCACTTGGAATGCATGTGCCCCCCCCACCTGTCCGTTCCTTCTCAGCCGCAGATTACCAAGCAAAGGGATACTCCAAAGGGAGGAGGGTGGGAAGTGGAGCAGTACAGAGACATGCATCTCGAAGAACCTTGGCTACTGCATAAAGGTCAGTAACCTTCATTTCTTCTTCGAACAGCATCCCCCCTGCTCTGCTATAGGTGAGTAGTAAGCAGTTCCTTAACAGGAGGAAGGGAGTTTGGAGTTCCTGGTAGGGACACAGTTGAGAACCGCCAATTACACAGAGGCATCTGCAGTGGCACCTTTATCAATCGCATAATGTCTTACGAAAGTATCCGTGGATGCCCACGTAACCGCCTTGCAAATATCGGGTACTGGCACATTGTTAAGGAATGCTGCAGAGAAAGAGATAGCCCTAATGCAATGAGCTTGGACAACGTGCGGTGGTTTCATTCCACGCTGTTCATAAGCCATACGAATACATGTAGATATCCACTTGGAGAGTCTCTGCTTAGATACTGGATGTTCCTTAGAACGCTCCAGATTTGACACAAACAACTTGGGTGTCTTCCTAAGTGCCCTAGTCCTGTCAAGGTAAGTATGTCTGGTTTGACCCTTGTTCTGAGTTAGGAGGTCTGGGATCAGTGGAAGAACAACTGGCTAAATGACTAAAACACTAAGACTTACACTGCTATACCTATTCTAACTAGAAAAAAGGGAATCAATGAAGTGACTAAGAGGAGCTGCTGGAAACCGTGCTGAGGTGAAAGGCAGTTGAGAAGGAACCGACAGGTGGGGGGGAACACGCAATGGCTGCTGGCAGTGCTGCGCGCTAGTGGGGTGCCACCCCCCGCCCCCTTGGGCTCTGCTGAGAGATCTACCAAAGCTCAGTGCAGGCGCAGCCACACAGCTAGAGTGGAGCAGTGGGGACACTGCTCGAAGAAGGTTATTTTTATGCAGTTACCTTTTTTGAAGTTCAGCATTGGGGTGGTTGGTTTGTTTGGCATTTCCCCCTTCCAATAAGAATGTTAAATTTTATTACTTTATGATTGCTATTGTCAAACACCTCTTGGATCAGATCCTGTGTGCCACTTAGAATGGAATCAATTGTTCCCCCTCCCCCCCTCGTGGGTCACAGGACTAGCTGCTCTAAGGAGTAGTCATTAATGGTATATAGAAATAGTTCAAGTCCCCAATCATTACTGTTTTTTCTGGTTTTGTGGTATCTCAAACTTTACTGAGCATTTCAGAATTGCCACTACCATCCTGGTCACATAATCAGTAGCACACTCCAACTGCTCTACTCCAGGGGTCAGCAACCTTTGCCAACCCATATTCTGGTCCTTCCTCCCTGACCCTCAGCTGGTGTCGGTGGCCCCATCTGCTGAAAAACTGACACAGCTGTCTGAAGATTCAGCAGCTATCATGGCTGGAGTGGGAGCACTTCCTAGGAGTGCCATGGAAAGAAGTCACCCAAGGTGGCTCATCTTGGTGGTGTACCTGAGGACAGGCATCCCCAGGCATGCCATGAAGAGAAACGGCTCCTTTCAACGGTTCCTAGGCATGCTGCAGGAAGAAGCTGCCCACAGTAGATTCTTTGGGGAGCACCACACTACAGAGAGGAGTAACTTCCGGGAGCTTTCTTCTCTGTTACGTAGAGGCATAGGCATGAGGGGACCCTCTGTGTCCCAGTTGCACCCGAAGGAAGCTGTCCAGAGTGGTTTCGGTGGCAGGAGTGGCAATTTCTGCAGAGGTACTGCAGAGGGTGCTGTGCACCACTCTGAATGGGCTCGGGTGCCACTGTTTGGCACATGTGCTGGGGTTGCCTTCCCCTGCTCTACTCTTAGCATTCACATATTATGCTACAGTGAGTCTTAAGATTTTTACTATGCTGGACTCTGCTTTCTTTCACATATAGCACCACACCCTCACCAGCAGGTGCTACTCTGCCCCCAGGCACTGGTACAAGGGATGCTCCTGCACTCCTAGGCTTGAAGTGATTTCCATTATACGCAGGGATTAGTTTGGTTCAGTGGCTCTCAGCATCTTCCCACCCCTTACAAAGTATTTCAGCACCCTCAAGTCATCATCCCTATATATTCCGTACACTGTTATTACCGTATGTAATCGATCATCGGCAGTCTCCTCTTTCCTGTGATGTAATTGATTGGGACTCTCTATTTGATTTTTGTTTTCAGTTACTATCTGTAGTTCATCAACATCTATCCTCTCCCGCCTACTAGATTATGGAAAAGAACCTTTTCCTCTCCTACGGGATATGTCTGTCTGAACAGTGCACTCCTCTGCACCCATCAGCTTTTCTCACAGCCTTTAGTTTAAAAACTCCTCTACAATCCTTATAATTTTACACGCCAAAAGTTCATTTCCATTCCAGGCCAGAAGGGCTTTATTTTTACCCACCGAACAAGCACAGCACACCCAACTGTAGGAGAAAGTAAAAGGTTAAAATATGAAAAATAAGTAGAAGTGTCTACGTGTTGGCTCAAGGCCTAATGAAGTAATCCAGCAGTGGGCCTGAACAGAATGTACAGTGAGCCTGAACTGAAGGTATGGCCATGAAACAAACTGCGAAGTTCAACTTCACTGGAATTGGCAAGAAACAAGCTAAAATTGTAATAAGTATGAAAAATGGAAAAGTACCTGAAAGGTATCGAGTAGGTCTAATGCCAACAAATAATGCCAAAGAGATAGGGAGGTATTCTATAAGTACAGTTTCAGTCAAAGTATGACACCGTGATGGAGAGAGATAAGTAAGGTTTCAGTCAAACCATGACGCCTTGATGGACAGAGATGTCCAATGATGTGTGGGCCTATCAAATTGATGGGTGACATCACAAGAGGGGTATGTGGACCAATCAAGGTAAATTTGGATCCCAAAGGAAGCTGAGTCACTAGACCTGAGTAGGCTATGAGAATAGTAGCCCCAGAGCCCAAAGTTCATGCAGCTGAGAGGGTGACAGTGAGTCATGCTGTCAGTTGAGCTGTCCCACCGCATTGAGAGCGCCAATGCTGCCAACAAATCTATTGATATGGATTGTTTGCCATAGTCCTACGATGGAATAAAGCCTAGCCTAGCACCTTTGTTTCTACAAAGATCCGTGGCCATGTTGGTTTCCTTGATCATAAGTGTTGTCTCAGTTTACCTCTTGCACACAGAGTACGCCTAGGCTCCAAATCACTGAGCTAACTGAGTTCTCACTAGAGATCTGAGCCAAAGAAACACCTTGGCTTAGGATCACCAGGCTAACTCAGTCCCTGCTTAAGATCCAAGCCAGGCTCTAGATCACTGGCTAATGGAGCTGCCACTAGAGATTTAAGCCAGCAGTAATCCCGAGGGAGCACGCCTTAAGAGACTCACGCACGCAACCAAACTAACGTCAGCGCCAGACACAAAACAGCACTGACAAGAACACATCTTGCTTGACATGCCTGACTGCATTCCACCCAGTGTACCACATTAGCAACAAAGCTTTACCCGAACACTATGCTGGAGCCCATCTTTGAGCCAACAGCTTAAGAGGGCTCTTCATTTTCTACAGCTCAGTTTTTTGCCTCAGAAGAGAGACCACCAGTAAGGATGCAAACTGTGGTGAATTTTGTGATTTCCATAGAAGAATGGGCTGGACCACTGATGTGAAAAGGAAGATTCTGAGTTCCGTTAGCAACCTTCTCATCTATCCAGTCTCTTGTAAGATGCCAGCTACCAAGTCTCATAGCCTCTAAGGCCGAAGGGACCTCTGTGATGGTCTGACCTTCTCCCTAACACATAGGACTTCACTGAATTAATTCCTGTTTGATCTACAGCAAAACTTTTATGAAACCATCTAACCTTGCTTTGAAAATTGCCAACAATGAAGAATCCACCACAATCTTTGACAAACTGTTCAAATGATTAATCAACCTCACTGTTAAAAAAAACACTTTACTTCCAGGCTGAGCTTGTCTTGCTTCAACTTCCACCAACTGGCTCATGCTATACCTTTATCTTCTAGACTGAAGAGCTCTTTATCAAATTTTTGTTTTGCTTACAAACTGGAATGAACAAAAAGTCCTTGAGATGTAGGGGAAACCAGATATTTTTAGAATGCTGGGAATGTTGATTCCACCAGGGCTAAAATAGAATATTGTTGACTTGTCCAATTGTACTTGCACATTTCAATGCCGTGCATGGTAGAAAGCATTCACAATATCTGCACATGGACCATAGTCCCAAAACACTACTAAGTACCTTGGATTCCCCAAGAGTCCAGGCAGCCTGTGCTATATTTTGTCCAGGCATGCACCCAAGCCAAACTAGGTGCCTATGAGGTTAGTTATCTTCTCTGGAGACAGTGGAATGAAAGGGACTCTCAATACACAATTGGCGGTGGCTTGCCCATCAACTCAGTGAGCTGGACTCGGAGGAAGGATACTTGTTCTTCTAGGTCCTCTGTTTGGTACATATATTGTCTCAAGCTACAGTTTGAAGGCACGATGTCAAAGGCTCATGAACAGTGTTGCATAAACATTGGCTATCGTATGTCTTAGAGAGTGAGAGATGGAAACTGATGTTTATGTACTAGCACAAAGCTACATGACTAATGCTCCTGCTGTAATGGAGTTCATTGTTGCTCCAGTAAATTCTATTGCCTGTGGGAGAACTCCCTGCACATCTGATGAAGCAGGATTTACTCCCACAAATGCTTATGCAATAAATAAATTTGTTAGTCTTTAAAAGTGCCACAGGACTCCTTGTTTATTACCTCATTTATGGAAGTACGTAATGATCAAAGTCATAGAATCATAGGGTTGGAAGGGACCCCACGAGGTCATCTAGTCCAACCCCCTGCCAAAAAAAGCAGGACCACTCCCATTAGATCATCCCAGTCAGTGTTTTGTCCAGCTGGGACTTGAACACCTCCAGAGATGGAGATTCCACCACCTCCCTAGGCAATTTATTCCAATGCTTCACCACTCGCCTAGTAAGGAAGTTTTTCCTAATATCCAGCCTGGACCGCCCCAGCTGTAACTTGAAGCCATTGCTTCTCGTTCTGCCCTCTGTTACTACCGAGAACAGTCGAGCTCCCTCCTCCTTGGAGCAACCCTTCAAGTAGTTGAAGGTTGCTATCAAATCCCCCCTCAGTCTTCTCTTCTGCAGGCTAAATAAGCCTAGTTCCTTCAGTCTTTCTTCATAGGGCTTGTGCTCCAGCCCTTTGATCATTTTGGTTGCCCTCCTCTGGACTCTCTCTAATTTGTCCATGTCCTTTTTGTAGTGGGGAGCCCAAAACTGGACACAGTATTCCAGATGTGGCCTCACTAGTGCAGAATAGAGGGGAATGATCACATCCCTTGATCTGCTGGTAACACTTCTTCCGATGCAGCCCAGTATGCCATTGGCCTTTTTTGCAGCAAGAGCACACTGCTGACTCATATCCAGCTTCCCATCCACCATGACTCCCAGGTCCTTTTCTCCAGTGCTGCTATTTAGCTGATCACTCCCCAGCCTGTAGCAGTACATGGGGTTTTTTCGTCCCAAGTGCAGGATTTTACACTTATCCTTGTTGAACCTCATGAGATTCCTCTTGGCCCACTGCTCCAGTTTGTCTAGGTCACCCTGAATCCTGTCTCTGCCCTCTAGGGTGTCTACCGTTCCCCCCAGTTTGGTATCATCTGCAAACTTACTAAGTGTGCAATCTATCCCATCATCCAGATCATTAATGAAAACATTGAACAGAACTGGCCCCAGGACCGACCCCTGGGGCACACCACTTGTTACTGCCTGCCAACTAGACGCGGAGCCATTGATTCCTACATGCTGTAACCGTTGATCTAGCCAGTTCTCTATCCACGTTACAGTCCACACATCCAACCCATACTTCCTTAACTTGCTGACGAGAATGCTGTGGGAAACCATATCAAAAGCCTTGCTAAAGTTGAGGTATATCACATCAGCGGCTCTTCCCACATCCACAAATCCAGTCATCTCATCATAGAAGGCGATGAGGTTGGTCAGGCATGATTTACCCTTGGTGAATCCATGCTGACTGTTCCTGATTGCTCTATTTTCCTCCAAGTGTTTCAGGATGGATTCTTTGAGAAGCTGCTCCATGATTTTTCCAGGGATTGAGGTGAGGCTGACAGGTCTGTAATTCCCTGGATCCTCCTTTTTGCCTTTCTTGAAGATAGGTACTATATTTGCTTTTTTCCAGTCCTCTGGCACCTCCCCCATTCGCCACGAGTTTTCAAAGATAATGGCCAACGGTACTGCTATCTCATCAGCCAGCTCCCTCAGCACCCTCGGATGCAGTTCATCCGGCCCCATGGACTTGTGCACATCTAGTTTCTTTAAGCAGTCCCTAACCTGACCTTCTGTCACCAAGGGCCTCTCTTCTTCTCCCCAGTCCCCCGTACCTAGTGTAGTGGGCTGGGAGCTGACCTTGCTTGTGAAAACTGAACTAAAAAAAGCATTGAGCACTTCAGCTTTTTCCTCATCCTCTGTCACGAGGATGCCTGCCCCATTCAGTAAGGGACCTACACCATCCCTGATCCTCTTCTTTTTATTGATATACTTGTAGAACCCCTTCCTGTTATCCTTCACATCCCTTGCTAGTCGCAACTCCATTTGTCCTTTGGCCTTTCTGATTTTATCTCTGCAGTCCCGAGCAATGTCTTTATATGCCTCCTTAGTCATCTGTCCTAGCTTCCACTTCCTGTAAGCTTCCTTTTTATGCTTCAGCTCAGTGCAGAGCTCTCTGTTAAGCCACAGTGGGCGCCTTCCACATTTGCTGTGCTTTCTCCTTATCGGAATTGTATCTTCCTGTGCCCTTAGCAGGGTTTCTTTAAAATGCACCCAACTCTCTTGGACACCTTTCCCCTTCAGATCAGCCTCCCAAGGGATCCTGCCCATCAGTTCCCTGAGGGAGACAATATCTGCTTTTCTGAAGTCCAGGGTCTGTGTTTTGCTTCTTTCCTTCTTTCCTTTAATCATCAACTTGAACTCAATCATTTCATGGTCACTGCTACCCAGGCTGCCATTGACCTCTACTTCCCTGATAAATTCTTCTCTATTTGTGAGCAGCAGATCGAGAGGCGCAAGGCCCCTCGTCGGTTCCTCCAGCATTTGTACCAGGAAGTTGTCCTCAACACTCTCCAGAAACTTCCTGGATTGCCTGTGCACTGCTGTATTGGCCTTCCAGCAGATGTCAGGGTAATTGAAGTCCCCCATGAGAACCAGGGCCTGTGCTCTAGAAACTTCTGTTAGTTGTCCACAGAATGCCTCATCCACCTCCTCCTTCTGATCTGGTGGTCTGTAGCAGACACCTACCACAACATCCCCCTTGTTGCTCTCCCCTCTAAACTTAACCCACAGACTTTCAACTGGCTTGTTTCCACTTTCATAATGGAGCTCTGAGCAGTCATAGAGATCCTTTACATATAGTGCTACTCCTCCCCCTTTCCTTCCCTGCCTGTCCTTCCTGAACAGTCTATACCCATCTATTGCAGAGCTTCAGTCATGCAAACTATTCCACCACGTCTCTGTTATCCCAATCATGTCATAGTTCTTTGTCTGCGCTAGTGCTACCAATTCCTCCTGCTTGTTTCCCAGGCTCCTTGCATTTGTGTATAGGCACCTAAGATACCCAGCTGATTGCCCTGCTTTCCCATTTTGACATTCAATTCTATTGTATCTACCTCCCTGGATTTTCTTTTGGTGTTGACCTCCCCCACCTGCCTCAGGCATTAGGGCTTCATTAGAGCATCTAAGAAAGTTATTTGATTCCCCCCGCATGTTCCAATTATCCTCTCTTCTATCCCTGTAGTTACAGTCCCGGCACCCCCCAAGTTCCATCCCATCCCCCTGGTCTCCCACATAGTCACTTACCTGTGGGCTTTGGTCTCCTTCCCCCTTCAGACCTAGTTTAAAGCCCTCCTCACTAGGTCAGCCAGTCTGCGTCCAAATACGCTCTTCCCCTTCCTCGAAAGATGGAGTCCATCTCTGCCTAGCAGTCCTTCTTCCTGAAACAGCAACCCATGGTCGAGGAAGCCAAAGCCCTCCTGACGACACCATCTTCGCAGCCAAACGTTCATCTCCAGGATGCATCTGTCTCTGCTCAGGCCTCTACCCTTGACTGGAAGAATCGAGGAGAACACCACCTGTGCTCCAAACTCCTTCACCCGCGCTCCCAGAGCCCTGAAGTCACCTTTGATCTGCCGAGGATCACCTCTCGCAGTATCACTGGTTCCCACATGGATGAGAAGCATGGGGTAGTAGTCAGAGGGGCGGATGATTCTCGACAATCCCTCCGTAACGTCTCGGATGCGGGCACCTGGCAGGCAGCATACCTCTCGAGAGATCTTGTCAGGGCGACAGATGGGTGACTCCGTCCCCCTCAGAAGTGAGTCCCCAACCACCACAACTCTACGTTTCCTCCTAGCTGTGGTGGCTGTGATCCTCCCAGCCTCGGGGGTGCATGGCCTCTCATCTTCCACCTCCTTCACCGTCTCTAGCACCGCATAACGATTCTTCACCACAACAGAGGGTGGGTTTTGGGCAGGGGTGGAGCACTGCCTACCGCCAGAGGTAACCAGCTGCCAGTGTCCTCCCCCTGCCACAGGCTCCCCATCCAGCTCCAGTGTTGTGGCAGTAGTCTCTGGTACCTGGTCAGTGCCCTCCATCTTGCACTTCTCCTCGTGGATGCTGTCGAGGAACTTCTCCAGGGTGTGGATACTCCTAAGCCGAGACACCTCCTCCTGTAACTCTCCCACCTGCCTCCTGAGTCGCTTGAGGGGAGTTTCTGTTGTTGACTGGACCCTTTGGAAATATCAACAGCCACCACGGATATATGGGCAGGGGGTGCCAAAATTCCCTCACAGTAGCGGTGAACTGTACATCTGCCATCACTTTGAGAAAACTCTTTGGACCCTGTCAGGGCAAAAAGAACCACCTTTCACTGCTAGTGGTCTGAATTCTGAGGTGAACCTGACAGTTTTCCTGTGAGCAGGGTGGATGGCAGGGCTGGCGCTAGCTGGTAAGCAAGCCTGCTCTGCAGGGGGGGCACCAGTATTTGAGGGGTGCCAAAAGGGGACAACGCCATGGTGCTCCCCCGATGACATCACTCGCCTGTGCTGGTGTCGCTATGCTGCAGGGGGAGAGGGGGGCCACAATCCCTAGCACTGGCCCTGCTAGATAGCAATGAGGATGAAGGTTCCCTTCTTCTCAAGAACTGTGACTCTGATTCCCGTGTTCAATGACAGCTACCAAAAGTTATGACTAGAAAGCAAACTGCTCGGATGCAGACATGAGTTGTCACGTACCTAAATTGCAGAGGGGTCATCGTGTTAGTCTGTATACAGCAGAAACAACAAGAGTCCTGTGGCACCTAAAAGACTAATAGATTTCTTCAGGCATAAGCTTTAGTGGGCTGCAACCCACTTTGTCAGATGCGCAGATCTAAAAGGGGTCTGCACTCTCCCTTTTTCTTGGGGGCCAGGAAATATTTTTAATGGAACCCTTTTCCCTGTTACTTGGGAGAAGGCGGCTTTATGGGACCCAGTTACAGTGGGAGTTTAAGATAGTATCTCCTCATGTTAGTCATCCTTGATAAGGACGAAGAGAGAAAATGAAATTCTATTGTGTATTATGTATGAACAGTAACATGCAACCTCTCTTGGTTGTGATGTTTTGCCAGTTGTTGTAGAAATTGGCTAAATGCACTCCAAATGGGGTAACTGGTCACAAACCTGGCAAGAGAGTCATTTTATGGCTCGACAGATTTAGCAAAATTGTTTCTTTGTTCATTGCTGGACTTGGAAGGAAGAAGTAGGAAACACAGTCTGCCTAAATCTTTGGAGCCCCCATTTCCTTTGGGTTTGTAAAGTCTGTGATGGATGGCTGTGCAGATATTCTTTGTCTAGAAGGTTCCAGCTTATGGAACTTTCTCTTGGGTGCTGGTACAAGAAAACAGAGGGGTGCCCAACAATCCTTTAATGAATGAAGGGACTTGTCTGTCTTCACTATAAAGCTGACTGTCTTCAAAGGCTGAATCCTCAGCAGCAGATTGAGGCTCTCTCAGGAACCCTGATGACCAAAACCTGATGCCCTCATCACAACCACTGAAATAGCTATTAACCAGGAGGAAACTTCAGCAGTGTTCAGAGTGGCTATAGTGATAATCTCACAGTCAGCACTTCCTCAACTTCAAACTGTCCCTTGAGATCTTTTGGGAGCTTATCTGGAAAATCTGCGAATATATTGCAGCTCGCAAAGATGTACTTAGACACAAGTGCCTGAAAAGTAGTCTAGTGGAAGAAGAGACCTTTCTATCTAGTCCCAAGTATTTAGTTTCCTTATTGCTGTCTTGTTGCTGTCTGCGTTGATGCTGCTCGAACCACCTGTGGGTTAGAGACTGGATGAGTGAATTAAAATTCCATTCCTTCAGCTGAGACCGAGTACTTTTTCACTGCCCTTGAAGGGCAGGGCATTTGTGACTGCTATGATCCACCTTCGCTAGTTCCATGAGCATGTTAATAAGCCAGTGCAATTTTCTTGGGTCCCATGCTGTGACATTTCTAAAGGTTTGTGTATGCTCCTTGCACCTCCTACAAAAGGGATATAGGGTATTTCCATAATCTTTTTAGCAGATCTTTACGTTGCTTGACATCAGCAGATGATGAAGAAGAGATGGGTGTGACCATCTCATCTGAGGCAATAATGAGAAACCTACTTGAACCAGCTACTCTGGACGTGGCTCCAGATCCTTCTCCTCTACCATCTCATATGGAAAGTCTGCTTTCTTTATCTGAGAAGACCAGTGCCTTGAGTCCCATGACAGCAAACGATTCAGAGTAATGTGTATATGGACCCCAGTAGGACCAATACGCTTGGTCAAATGGTGGTTGCAGTGCACCCCAAGGTATGGGGTACTAAAGATTATGCGAAGGATAATCCATTCTGTATGACTTTTATGGAGCCCATGAGATTTCTGATACCATGTTGAGCTGACATGTTATTGCGGAGATGGCATTCCGTCACACATCCATACCATCAAAGGAGAGGGTATAATTTTATTTAGTAGGCGGTGCCGACAGACTCAGATGCTTGACGGCCTCTCTGCTAATTGATGGTATTGGGGAATGGGTGTCCATGAGCACTAGTGGTACTGTTGATTTAGCAATGCCCTTACTGGTAGATGATCTGGAAAGACAGACTCCATGTAGCCACTTGTGAAAAAACAGGATCAAGATGTCTTTGGAGAAAATGGTGCCAAAAGGATGGCTGATTCAGCCTTTTGCAGAATCAACGATATCTTGCTAAGTGGCACGTCTATTCACGGAAGAGAGGGAACACAGGCTGGTCTCTGTCTGCACCATTAGAGTCAATTTGGTAGGAATTCTCAGTACTAAGGACTCAACAGAGTAATGTCCTGCTGACGGATGCAATCAATCCATCTATTTCAGAGGCAAGTACCAGTAGCATAGCCCAGAGAGGTTTTGGAGCAGACTTACTCTTCAGTGCTGTATTCTGAAACCATTGCTGCAGTACTGTAAGGCAAAGCCCCAGTGCACTTCTGTGTGGAGGAGGTGGTTCTCTTCTTAGATGAAGGATCTGATGGGAATTTATCCTTTTTATGAGAGGACTTTCCTTATGCTTCTGTTTGGAAGAGACTGATGACTAACTCCTGTGCCTCTCAACAGTGGAGGATAGAGACCTGGGGGGAGCACTCTGCAACTATTTCTCTAGATTAAACAAGGCCATTTCCCTCAGACTCTCTTCTTAAGTTACATGCAACAACCCTTAATCATTTTTTTTTCCTCTGCTAAACTCCATCCAATTTGTCCATGACCTTTCTCTAATGGGGGGCCCAAAACTGGACACAATACTCCAAATGTGGCTGCAAAACTGTTGAATAAAGGAGAATAATCATGTCCCTCCCTTCTGCTGACCATGCTCCTCACAACACATTCCAATATGCTGTTAGCCTTCTCGGCAACAAGGGCACGGTGTTGACTCATATCCAGCTTCCTGTCCCCTACAGAACTGCCGCCTAGCAAGTGTGTCAATGCTACTGTTCAGCCTTGCCGGGTAGCAGTTATCTCCTTGGTGAAACAGGCCTCCTGTAAATCCACCCTGGTTAAGGTGAGTCTTTTCACTTCACCCTCCCTCAGCGTGTCCTGACTGCAGTGCTCTGATGTGTGCCTGGGCCTCAGTGGATCAAGTCCCCTCCATCCCACAGAGTAGGTAAATCCATAAATCCATGGTGCCCAGTGGTTAAAATACATTTGGTGGGCCCCAGAACCCTCCCGCATGGGGGGCCCCCCAGTACCTGTCCCCAGAACCCACCCCAGACACAGACACATACACAGCCACCTCCAGAGCTAGTCCCCCCACCCAACACACACACACCCACCCACCCTCCCACCCACCAGGACCCCACCCCACACACCCCAAAGCCCTTACCGTAGCTGTTTGCAGGCTGCCTGACCTGCTGGAAGCTGCTTCCAGCCACAGGCAGCTCCACCCTGCAGGGGGAAGATTCACTAACTCCCAGCTTGCCGCAGCTCTCTGCTGGCTGGGCTTAAGATGGAGCAGGGGTTAAGGTGGCATCACTGGAACACTGCACTCTGGTTCCTTGTGCTATTTTTAGCGGGGCCTGGGAACACAGCATTCCAGTGCCTTCCTCTATTTTTAGGAGGCCACAAATCCCCCCTTACTTTAACCCCTGGCAATGCCCAGACCCTAGAGTGCCTGTCCCTGACTTTTCCAGCCAAGTTGTAGTTGTACCAGTGTTCTGCTGGTGTGGGGCAACCTCAGTCTCTCCTTGCAGCCTGGTGCCTGAGTTCCTTCTTCTACTGGGAAGAAGAACTACACTCTTGGTTTGGGGAAAACCTCTCCTTCTGCTCCTGCAAGCCTTTGGTAGCTTGTCTCCCTCTGACACCCCTCCCCCCACTTATTAGATGTGGCTTAGAGAGCACACTTATAAAGTTTGCTGATGATACCAAGCTGGGAGGGGTGGCAAGTGCTTTTGGAGCATAGGAACATAAATTAAAATGATTTGGACAAACTGGTGAAATAGTATGAAGTAAACAAAATGAAATTCAATAAAGACAAGTGCAAAGTACTCCACATAAGAAAGAACAATCCATTGCACATATACAAAATGGGCAGTGACTGCCTAGGAAGGAGTGCTGCAGAAAGGGATCTGGACCACAAGCTAAATACAAGATAACCGTGTAATGCTGTGGTGGCAAAAAAGCAAAAAACCATTCTGGGATGTATTAACAGGAGAATTGTAAGTAAGACACGAAAAGTAATTCTTCTGCTCTACTCAGCCCTGACTAGGCCTCAACTGAAGTACTGTGTCCAGTTCTGATTGCTTTATTTCAGGAAGGATATGGACAAATTAGAGAAAGTCCAGAGAAGAGCACAAGTGATTAAAGGTCTGGAACATGAGACTTATAAGGGAAGCTTGAAAGAGCTAGGTTTGTTTAGTTTGGAAAAGAGGAGATGGAGGGGACACGGTAAAACTTTTCAAGTACCTAAGAGGTTGTCATGAGGAAGAGGGAGAAATGTTATTCTCCTTAACTGCTGATGATAGGACAAGAAGCAATGGGCTTAAATTACAGCAAGGGAGGTTTAGGTTGGATATTAGGGAAAATTTCCCATCAGGGTGATTAACCACTGGAATAAGTTGCTTAGGCATGTTGTGGAAATCTCCATTATTGGAAGTTTTTAAGAGCAGGTTAAACAAGCACTGGCCAGGGATGATTTAAGAGGGTACTTGGTCCTGCAATGGGTGCAGGGGATGGGACTCGATGACCTCTCATGGTCCCTTTCAGTTTCTATGATTCTAGGACAGGTAGAGCTTTTAATAGAACTGGAGCAGCCTTTCCCTAGCCTCTGGTACATCTAATTATATTATAATCACCTCTCCCATGTCTGAAGTAAAAAGGGCCTTTACCATTCTGAAACTCACATATCTGCCCTTGAGCACCTTATTATAGCCCTCTGGCTTGACACTGTCACACCAGCCGGTCCCCAATCTAAAAGTCCAGGTCTCTGCATTTGTTCTTGCTGAACCTCATCAGATTTCTTCTGGCCCAATCCTCCAATGTGTTAAGATTACCCTGTATCCCCTCCCGACCATCCAGCATTTCTACCACTATCTCAGTTTCTTGTAATCTTCAGATATGTTGAGGGTGAATTCACCCCATCCTCCAGGTTATCAGTGAAGATGCTGAACAAAACTGGCCCCACTACGGACCCTTGTGGCCTTCTGCTTATTATTGACTGCCAAATAGACATGAAGCCATTGATCACTACCTGTTGAGCCTGACAATCTAGTCAGGTTTCTACCCACTTTATAGTCCATTCATCCAACCCATACTACTTTATCATGCTGGCAAAAATACTCTGGGAGATGTTATCAAAAACTTTGCTAAGTAAACATATATCATGTATGCTGCTTTTCCTATACCATGGATCCAGTCATCTCATTGTAGAAGGTAATTGGTTTGGGCAGGGATGACCTGCCCTTTGTGAATCCATGCTGACTACTATTAATCACATTCCTCTTTCAAGTGCCTCAAACTGAATTCCTTGCAGTGGCATCGCTGGCGCCTGACACAGGGGCATGTGCCTTGAGTCCCAGTGTCAGTGCCCAGCAGTGGCAGCAGCCCATCTAGCCCTCTACCTTGCCAGGGATCCAGAGGCAGGCTGCCCGCGGTGGCAGCTGCCTCACCTGGCCCCATCCCCAGCCAGTGATCTGGGGCCGGGCTGCCAGCGGTAGGAGCCCGATTGGGGCCCTGCCTGGGGCCGTGGGACTGGATCGGGACTGGGCGCTGAAACGGGCCTTAGGTCTTTCTCCAGGGCAGCTTCACTCCTGGTTTCTTGAGGACTTGCTCCATGATTTTTCCCAAGACTGAAGTGAGGTTCACTAGTCCGTAGATCCTTCTCCTTCCCTTTTTTGAAGATGGGCACTAGATTTGCCTTCTTCCAGTCATCCAGGACCTCACCCAATAGCCGAGAGTTTTCACAATGGTCAATGTCTCTGCAATGACATCAGCCAACTCCCTCAGCTGCATCCGACCCCATGGACCTGTGCATTTCCAGCCTTTCTAATGTGTCCTGAACCAGTTTCTCCACCACAAGGCTCTTACTGACCAGGAATGAGCAGGGCCATGAGGCAGTGTTTGAACCCTGGAATACTGGGTATGCTGGAGTGTGTACTCACATGGGCCATAAAAACGCTAATGTAGCCAGAAGTGGCCAATTAGGGTGTCTGGCTGCACATGAGTGCGAGCCAGCCCTAAATAAAGAAGTCACTCAGCTGAACAGGACTACGCTGGATTACAAAGCAGGAAGTTGGCAGCAGAAAAGGGCTGCTCTGAGGGAGCATGAAGCCACCCTCTGGACGTTAGAGAAGGATTATGGAAACCTAAAGGGAAAGGGTGTAGCAAAGGGTTAGGGAAACTGCAGCAAGATTTAAGATAGTGCAATGCTTGGCCACATCGGTTAAAGTGAGATGGAATGCACTGGAATGCTGTTCTGGGGCCCACAAATTTTAGTGACCAGCAATCGGGGCACCTAAAAATAGAATAATTGGGTGGAATGCAGTTTTCTGGCTGGCAGGGAGCTGCCCCAGGGTGGGCCTGGGAGTTTTTAAAACTCCCGCTCTGAGCCTGCTCTGTGCAGGCTCAGGGCAGGAGGAGCAGCTTGGGGAGTGGCTGCTCCTGTGGCCAGGTAAGGGGGCCCTGGGTGGGGGAGTTGGACTCAAGTATAGGCAGCTGCCGGGGAAAGGGCATGGAGGTGGTGGGTTGGGCCAGGGCACTGCAGGAAGCCGGCAGCAACCTGGGTAGGGAAGAGGTTGGGGGACCACAGGGAGCCAGCAGCGGGATTGTGGGCTAGGGAGGGGGTTGGGGTGACTCAGGGAGCAGGAGTATCCAGTGGCACAGCAGGGGGGTTATGGTGACTTGGACACAAGCAATGATGGGTATGTCACAAAAAGATCAAAATTCTGGTTTGGTTCATATGCATCTTAAGTCTGCAACACTGCCTTGAAAATCTCTTGGTAAATACAACCCATGAGGCTTCTGGTTATTTTGGTTCCTATCTGCCTTTCTGGACTCTATTATGGCCCCGCCCCCAGAGTGTCTGCTCACCTCCCAGACAGTAATGAATTAAGTTTCAAAACCCCTCCATGGGGTTACGGGGTAATGAGGACTAGGGGAATGAAGGGGGCTGGGAAGGTGTGGACGGGGTTAAGGGAATGAAAGGGGGGCAAAGAAGATGGGGGTTAGGAGAGCTGAGATGGGGACTTGGGGGCAGAGAGCTTAGGGAATGGGGATGGGGGCTGAAGAAGACATGGGGAAAGAGGGGTCTGAAGTGGGCACCAGTGGACAAGGTTCGGGTGATGTGGATTTGAGGCTGTGCTTCATTTGTGAGGAAAGAGCTGGTGGGCCTCAAAAATGCCTACCTGGACTGGGATCGCCACATGCATGAAGGTGGCCCAGACAATAAGGGAAGGGGGCCTGGAAATCAGGAGGGTTCCAGGGCCCATCAAATTACACTTTAATCACTGCTTGGTCACTAACCCCTGAGCTGGAACCTGAAGGCGGCGGCAGGCCCAGGACCCCCTACCAGCCACTGGGGAAATGGCACCATCAGAGCCGTGTGGAGAAGGCTCCTATTCTGGATGGTGAGACTCAGGTAACTCCTAAAAGGGGAAAACTCACACAGTGAACACCCTTTACAGCACTGAGTAGTAACAGGAGCTGTTAGAAGACAAGACTTAGTTACCATCATTGGGTTAGTTTTGGGAACAGAAGAGGTAATCGGGGATGAAAACATCTGGCAAAAATTTGTAAACAGAATGTTCTCAAATCTAGGGTCATCTTTTTCTGCCTCATGTAAGCTGGTAAGCAAGGCTTAGACAAATGGCGAGCTATAGCTGCCTTGTATTAAACAACAAGCAAGTTACACACATGCCAACATAACATGCTCCAAAAACAGTTAGCACTACCCTTGAAAGAACATCAGCTGTTCTGTCAGAAAAATCAATTAGGAACCCATTTATGCAATCAAGTCTCGACACTGCAAATTAGATCTAATTACATTTCACTACAGCTCACACAATACACTACTATTTCTGGCAGAACGAACTAACATCTCATCCAAGGATTAACTTTTTCTCCCCAATCATAAAGAGTACTATTCTACTATTTATAATTACACGGTTCCCAGATGTACTTCTAACAGAATTAGAATGTGTCTTGCATGCATGCGGGGGCAATCAAAAGATTTCTCTCCACATAAAACACAACCAAGACAGACTATAGTTCAATCCCCAACCACCGCAGGACATCACTGGAAATCAGGTTTTTAACGAAGGCAAAGAGAGGCTTTTTCTAAGGTCTTTCTTAAAATAATTTTGGCCTTTCAGCTTCCTGCACCACATACACATGCAACAAATGCAGATTAACCACGAAGAAAAGCCAGCTATGTGCTATTTGTTGAACTGTGAAGTCATAAATGCAGCACCAATGAGAATGTGATTGAACATTTGTCCCACATTATGTCATAATAGATTGTGTACACAGTGGTTAAAGTAAGCCAGAAAGCCCCCTGTTGTTGGGGGGGGGGGGCAGCTTTCGGACTCCCTAAAAACAGAGGAATGCATTGGAACGCAGCATTCTGGTGCATTCCCCAGGGCTCGCTCAAGGGGCCACACATGGCTGGCAGGGAACTGACCTAGGCTGGGGCCTGGGAGTTTATAAAACTTCTGCCCTGAGCCTGCTCACTCAGCCTGTGCCAGGGTCACTCCGCATGGCAGTCAGGTAAGCGGACCCTGGGGGTGGGGGGGGTGGGGGTCAGGCAAGCCAGCCCAGCAGGGAAAAGGGCATGGGGGAGGCTGAAGCTGGATAGAGGGATTAGCAGGAAGAACAGCAAATGTGGAAGGCACGCAGCGTGGCTTAACAGAGAACTCTGCACTGAGCTAAAGCATAAAAAGGAAGCTTACAGGAAGTGGAAGCTTGGACAGATGGCTAAGGAGACATATAAAGATATTGCTCGGGACTGCAGGGATAAAATCAGAAAAGCCAAAGGACAATTAGAGTCGTGGCTAGCAAGGGATGTGAAGGATAACAGGAAGGGGTTCTACAAGTATGTCAGTAACAAGAAGAGGATCAGGGATGGTGTACGTCCCTTACTGAATGGGGCAGGCATCCTCGTGATGGAGGATGAGGAAAAGGCTGAAGTGCTCAATGCATTTTTTTCTTCAGTTTTCACAGGCAGGGCCAGCTCCCAGCCCACTACACTGGGCATGGCAGACTGGAGAGAAGAAGAGAGGCCCTTGTTGACAGAAGGTCAGGTTAGGGACTGCTTAAAGAAACTAGATGTGCATAAGTCCATGGGGCTGGACGAACTGCATCCAAGGACACTGAGGGAGTTGGCCAATGAGGTAGCAGTACCACTGGCCATTATCTCTGAAAACTCGTGGCAAATGGGGGAGGTGCCGGAGGACTGGAAAAAAGCAAATATAGTGGCTATCTTCAAGAAAGGCAAAAAGGAGGATCCAGGGAATTACAGACCTGTCAGCCTCACCTCAATCCCTGGAAAAATCATGGAACAGCTTCTCAAACAATCCATCCTGAAACACTTAGAGGAAAATAGAGTGATCAGGAACAGTCAGCATGGATTCACCAAAGGTAAATCGTGTCTGACCAACCTCATCGCCTTCTATGATGAGATGACTGGATTTGTGGATGTGGGAAGAGCCGCTGATGTGATATACCTCAACTTTAGCAAGGCTTTTGATATGGTTTCCCACAGCATTCTCGTCAGCAAGTTAAGGAAGTATGGGTTGGATGTGTGGACTGTAACGTGGATAGAGAACTGGCTAGATCAACGGTTACAGCATGTAGGAATCAATGGCTCCGCGTCTAGTTGGCAGGCAGTAACAAGTGGTGTGCCCCAGGGGTCGGTCCTGGGGCCAGTTCTGTTCAATGTTTTCATTAATGATCTGGATGTTGGGATTTATTGCACACTCAGTAATTATGCAGATGACACCAAGCTGGGGGGAACGGTAGAAACCCTGGAGGGCAGGGAGAAGATTCAGGAAGACCGTGACAAATTGGAGCAGTGGGCCAATAGAAATCTCATGAGTTTCAACAAGGACAAGTGCAAAATCCTGCACTTGGGACGGAAAAACCCCATGCACTTCTACAGGCTGGGGAGTGATCAGCTAAGTAATAGCACAGTAGAAAGGGACCTGGGGGTCCTGGTGCATGGGAAGCTGGATATGAGTCAGCAGTGTGCTCTTGCTGCCAAAAAGGCCAATGGCATACTGGGCTGCATCAGAAGCAGCATTGCCAGCAGATCAAGGGATGTGATTATTCCCCTCTATTCGGCACTGGTGAGGCCGCATCTGGAATACTGTGTCCAGTTTTGGGCTCCCCACTACAAAAGGGATGTGGACAAATTAGAAAGAGTCCAGCGGAGGGCAACAAAAATGATCAAGGGGCCAGAGCACAAGACTTACAAAGGAAGACTGAAGGAACTAGGCTTATTTAGCCTGCAGAAGAGAAGACTGAGGGGGGATTTGATAGTAACCAACTACCTGAAGGGATGCTCCAAGGAGGATGGAGCTCGGCTGTTCTCAGTAGTAACAGAGAACAGAACAAGGAGCAATGGTTTCAAGTTGCAGCTGGGGAGGTCGAGGCTGGATATTAGGAAAAACTTTCTTACTAGGAGGGTGGTAAAGCATTGGAATGGGCTGCCTAGGGAGGTGGTGGAATCTCCATCTTTGGAGATGTTTAAGGCCCGGCTGGATAAAACTCTGTCTGGGATAATTTAGTGGGAGTTGCCCTGCTTTTTTGGCAGGGGGTTGGACCAGATGACCTCATGAGGTCCCTTCCAACCCTATGATTCTATGGTGGAAGAGCGGGGATGGCTCAGGGGACTGCAGCAGTCATCGGCGGGACTGGAGGGTTAGGGAGGGGCTTGGGTGTCTCAAGGGAGCAGGAGAAGTCGGCAGCAGGGTGGGGAGACTAGGGACATGTAGAGGGGATTGGGGGGCTGAAGTGGGTGAAGTGAAGATGGGGGAGCTGGAGGGTGGGAGTTAGGAGGGCTGGAATGGACACATGGGGGCAGGAAGCTTAGGGAATGGGGACTGGGGCTGAGAAAGCAATGGGGAAAGAGTGGTCTGATGGGGGTAGTGTTTATGGGTCAGTACCTGGGGTGGGGAGTAGGCATTTGAGGGGGCAGTAGCTGGGGTATGTGAAAGGGGCCCGGACGTGCATGAAGGGGACCCAGACATTTAGGAGAGTTCTGGGGCCTGCCAAATTACACATTAAGCCCTGTGTGTAAATTCCATTCCCAGTAATGCAGAGCATGACACTGTACCATGAACTTCATTTTGTATTGTAACCTTCATTTTCTGCTTGTTCTGAAGATGAGTAGCCTGGCCCAAGGCAAGTCTATTCTGATGTATCCCAGCTGCCTCCTTTGTTCAGGAAAGGTGACTGAAACCTCACTGCAGGACGACCACACAGAAGCCATGAAAGAGCAATCCAAGACCAACAACTGGGGTGACTGCTATGTTCCAAGAACACAGGGACTGAAACTGGAAGTGTCATTACAGACCCAAACTCTGGCCAGCCCCAGCTAGCTTGAAAGCACATCAGAGCAAGTAGTTAGGCCCATGTCCACTAAAAACTAGACCAGGTTGTGACACACAGAGGCTCTTATTTTGTAGGTATGTCCTCCAAACAGCCTGCTCAGGGCTACCGCTGATATTTAACTTAAAAGGAGCAATTTATTTTGACAATATGTGGGGAAAGCAGCAAAGACAGGCACAAACAACTAGAGTCCTGTGGCACCTTACAGACTAATAGATTTCTTTGGGCATAGGTTTTCGTGGGATTCAACCCACTTCACCAGATGCATCTGCATCTTCATCTGATGAAGTGAGTTGGAGCCAACAAAAGCTTATGCCTGAAGAAATCTGCTAGCTTTTAAAGTGCCACAGGACTCTCATTCTTTGTGCTGTACATAGGTTAACATGGCTATGCCTCTAGAAAGCTAAGCACATTTCTCAACCTGCAGACTATCTCCAAGCCAAAGATCTTGGGGTAGCTAACATTCAATAAAGGGAATGATTCAGTCTTGGGTGCTGGAGTCCACATGTCATGAAAAATGCCCAAAATAGGCAGCTGCACTGGAGAATAGCCATGGTTTACACAAGAGAGCCCGAAAACGCTCCGTTAATTGGCACTTACCCTATACATGGAAAGATCGATACGGAGGGAATTGTGCAGCTGGTCCAGAAGTTTAACAAACCTTTCTTTCTGTTGGGCAGAACAAAAATAGCAAATAATCTCATATGTCATCACAGAAAATTAGGTCCAATCAACACTACCAATAACTAGTGTGCTGTCCAAGAACTAGTGTTAGATCACAGTAGAGTAGGAAAGGAAGCTCTATGAATTTATTCTACTGTGAAAACTTGGAAGGTAGATCATATTGGCTTCAGATCTCTGATTTTATTGTTACGTTGAGTCTGGGAGTCACTACAGCATAACATTAGAAGGGTCAGAAAAATTCCTCTCTCTCACTTGAATAAGACTTATGTACCATACAAGACCATACAACACAGTCTAATTCAGTTCATTGAAACTGATGCATGAATTCCAAGCTATGGACCTGCACGGCTGCACAGACATAATAATCACATTTAAAGAAGGACATGTTACCAGATGGGTCTCACTAGTGCCATAAGCACTCTCTCTTCTAAGTTAGACTCTTGTTTTTACTTGCCGAAATAAATGAAATTTTGAACATGTTTCAATTTGGAACATTTTCAAAAGAAAATGACAATTCAAAACAAAAATCTATCAAGGTTGACCCAAATTTGTGAATAGTTTTGGTGCCTCAAAAATACATTTTAGAATTTTTTTCATGCTCCAGTCTCTGCCTTACATGGGGTACAACCTCTGTCTGACTGTTGCTTCTGCACTGAAACCACGTTCAGTCATATATGCTCTCTCCCTTACCAGAGCTTGGGCTGCTCTAAACCTCATCTTCACCCAAAAAAACACACACCAAAGACTTGTGTGGCACTCATTTTCACAACCTTAAAAAGCACACATTCTACTGCATTTTACTGGGAAAATCACCCCCTGGATGATAAGGCAATGGGAACTGGACAGAACAATCCACATCTCTCTAAACAAGTGAGGAGCTCTCCCCAAAACAGAGTAGAATCTGAAGTGCACAAGCAACAAAAGCAATAGCTATCTCAAGACAGACAATTTTAATTCCAAAACCATAACACAATTAACAAGGAGTCCTGTGGCACTTTTACAGACTAACAAACATGTTTATTGCATGAGCTTTTGGGGGAGAAAATCCCACTTCATGAAATTGAAGCTTCCATGAGAAACTGCAAAATTGGAACTCATATCCATATTGAACACTGTTACCTCAGGGCTAAATAAGGACTTTGGATTTTTTTTTCTCATTACAACAGGCGATACGACCTCACCTTCCCCTACATGCTGTTCCCAGTGTTTGAATCTAAAGAATGGCTTTGATTTGCTGTTAGTCTGACCTGATCCTGAGACTTACACTTCCCTGTATCTATTTTCCTCTCATTCTGTAAAGAATCTGAGGAAGTGGGATTTTCTCCCACAGAAGCTCATGCAATAAACATGTTTGTTGGTCTTTAAAAGTGCCATGGGACTCCTTATTTGTTGTGCTGATCTAGACTAACACAGCTGCCCCTTCAGAACTTGTCATCACATAATATACATTGTACCTACAGTACCCTAGGCCATGCTCAATACAGTTTGCTCATTTCCATACCATTTAGAGTGTGGTGGTACTAGAGCAGAGTGTAAGTATCACAATGTATTACACTGATTAGTATTTGTAACATGTATTGAAAAGACCACAACAATTTTGTTGATTTTTCATAGAGAAGAGTCCCACTGCACTGTCCAATATAATATTCCATAATCAGAACTAGTGATTCACCCTGAGTCTGATACATCAGTGAAGGCCCAAAAGCGTATCAAGCGAGTAAAACTAAGACGACAGCTAACATTGAAACATACCCCAAAGTTTGAGGCTGCAAAGCGGTCAGAAGCAGACACGTTTGTGGATGCAGTGGTGTGTGCGTAGTAGGCATTGATATTGGCCAGTAAGGTGCTCATCACAGCTGGCACCCCAGGACACATGTACTTGGAGGAGAGACATGCAAAGTGCCTGGAATAGCAAAAGCAAAGTCAGTTACGCCGAAGATACAAGATGCTCTATAGATTGCAAGGCTACGTCCAGCCCTCGGGGAAAAGCAGAGTCACAGATGTGGTTTTGTCAGCTGCTTCCACACCACTAACAGTGGGAACAGACTGCCCCAAGTACCCCATCAGTGAAGGCTGTAGCTGTAATCCCATTCTCAGATAATTCTATTGCTCCAGGATACTGTGGCTCCGACGCGCAGAGTCTGATGCAAGGAGACCTGCAAACTGCACTGCTCTGTCCAATAGGCCATAACTTGGTAAGTGACATATGTCAGAAGGAATTGCAACACACCCCCTTGAGTGCAGCGGGATCTGGATATTGGTATTCTTGTGTGGTACAGACACTGATTCCTTAGGGCTAATCCTGTCATCCTGCAGGAAGTGTGTGGTCTCATTTGCATTTTCTTATTTAATTGCTCTCATTAAAGTGTAAGGAAATCTCCTAGAGGCAATTTCAAAATTATCCCAGCAACATTTGATCTTAAGGAGTGATCACAGTAAACAACCAAAAAAAGGTGGTAAAAATAAGGAAAACAGCACTTGAAAGGGCTACTATTATGAGACGCAACATAAGAGAAGAGTCTCCTCCTCATGTAAGAAACTTCTTGGCACTTCTGTTACAAATTCAAGAGAGATTCTTTTAAAAATAAAACTGATCATAATCTCTGTGTCTTCCAACATAAGGCAACACACAGCTCCCATGCCACTTGCCTTCCAAATAAAGTGACAGGACTTTTACATGAAAATAGTTAAGAATCAATGTTTCAGATAAATTGATATCACTGCATTAGCTAGATATGGTGCCTTATTGGTGGTCCAGACACTCAACTACTACTGTCTAGGAACCCAGGCAGATAGACCTCACAATCCTGTCTCTCTACCTGTGTCTTTCCCAGCTACACTTAAGGAAGAAAGAATGGTCTCCAATTCTTTTATTCTTCTGAAAAACCAGACTGTCCAATTCTCTGCAGAAAGATGCAGGGTTTATAAAATGATAGATTTTTTATTAGAGGTAGCATAACTGGTGAAACGTAGGTCCTAATCGCAAACCATACACACAATGTGGGAGCCCAAACCAGTTGCAGACAGCCTAATAATAATCCTCTAATTTCAGTATATTCACTTCCACTTGGTTCTTATGGTTCAACTGGCAGAAAAAGAAGATATCTGCATGGAGATTTATCTGTGGATACATTCAGTTCAATAGCTTCGGGATGCCCCAGAACTGAACTTCAACTCCAAAAGTGAGTTTCTTCAAGCTAATCTGCCTCTTTCAATATTTCACTGAAAACAAAAAGCAAATGCAATAAAAATGGTGACCTGCAGAAAAAAGCAACTTCATCAGGAACTGAAGGCAGACTTCAGTGTTTAGGAAAGGCCCTCAGGAAACCAAGAGCTGCACTGATCTAATTTGAAACAGAGCAAACAGGGTTGCTGCTTTTGTCAAATCCTCCTACCTGAAAACTGACGGATAGGGCTGCTCAAAATAGAAATTCCAGGGAAAGGATTACCAACTGGCAACAGGTTTCCTCAGTCCCTCAAGCCTGACCCTTCCTTAATCATTGAGGAAGCTAATGGCTCAGAGCATTACAGCCCCTTCCTACTCCAATAAATAGTAGTAGCCAGCACAGCCAGACTGGAAATCACAGGCCATGCCAGACATCCAAAACATCTTGCGCAACCAAAGGATTTAGTGCTCTTCCCTTTGAGATTAAATAAACTAACTACAGCAAGGAACATATGAAAAGTCACTTACGTCATCGCCTGATATATTGTTTCTATACCATAACGCATTGCAAATTCATCCACTATCTCTTGAGCTGTTTCATCAAAATACACCTTCCAGGCATCATCTCCTTTGGCATCAGGGATCTTCACCACCCCATTCGCTTGAATATCTGTGAGATGGTGGAAGAGGTTCTAAAATGGAAACACAAATTAAATTAAACCTAATATATTGGAAGTCCCTAAGTCTGAGAGCTATGTGACTGGCTTCAAACCAATCCTAGAGACAGAACTTCTGAAACACATCCTATCTTCTCTTAGTTGCTTTTGTTTCCCTGAATTGTCTCATTTTTCCTCCTAGGCATGCATGGCAGGATTCCCCATATTCATTCCTACAATTTCATCAAGCAGTAAAGATAATTCACTCACACTATGGGGAATAAAGCTTTATTTCGTCCATCAGCGCCCAAATTTTGGTCACGAAAGGACAACACTGACAAGCTGCCACCAGAACCAAACTCAATTTGCACGAACTGGAGCAGTCTGCGGCTGCCCTCACCTTTAACACAAGGGTGAGGTCTGCAGCTAAGGCCCAGTCTCCATGGGACTCACTTTGGTCTTGGAGAGAAGGGCACCTGCAAGCTGCGGTTTCAAACAACTGGCTTCATATAAAGCTAAAGAAATGAAACAGATGGAACTTCACACATACATTCAGCTCCCAAGCTGCATCTCTGTCACCCATTTGAATCATCCAGATGCAGGCTACTCACAGTAAAACTGCCTAACACAAAAGTGCCGCAATGGTTTTCTTAATGCTTCAGATCACTGACCACTCACAAGTACAATCGTCCTCATGGTTGGACATGCTCAGGATGGAAACCCAGCCAGTAGTCTCCCCATGATTCTTACAGCTTCCTTAATCATTCTGGCACAACAAACTTCGCTACATAGACACAAGTCTTTGCCATCCCATGTTCGATGCTCATAGCAGCCACACGGAGAACAAGCTGTGACATCATAGAATCATATCATAGAATCATAGGGTTGGAAGGGACCCCACGAGGTCATCTAGTCCAACCCCCTGCCAAAAAAAGCAGGACCACTCCCATTAGATCATCCCAGTCAGTGTTTTGTCCAGCTGGGACTTAAACACCTCCAGACATTGCCTAACCCAGGTGCAGAACAAAGTCATCCAAAGTTTAACACTCAACTTTACATTAAACTACAAGACCCTTGAGGCAAAAGTGACTTCCTCCTTGAAGGTCCAAATCAGGCAGCTCTTACACTGAAGAAATTCTCACTGGGTGCAAAGGGAATTCTCTTGAAAAAACAACCTTGTAAAAGACCAAAAAGTATTTTCTTACTCCACTAAAATCTCAGAGTGGTCTCCAAAACCAAAAAGGCTCTGTAGGCAAGACAGAAATTTTTTAAACCAAGCCAACTATTTAAATTAGTGTAATGGTCCTTTCTCAGGCAGTTATTATTGTGAAACATTCCAATGACTGTGATCTTTGGAAGAAAGGCGGCTTATAATGATAGCCCCACTGACCAGACTTCAGAAAAGAATCATCTATGCATCGTGCTCATTTTCCTTTATCCTCATCTAGTCACACTGAGATGGCTTCCACCCACCGCTGCTGCATAGGAACCAACCCACACCATTCAGCAAACTTCTCAGTGTTCCTCCAACTCTTATCACGTACAGACACCTAAGGTCTAGGACCTTCACTTCTTTGGTGTGTAAGTGGAATAGGATGTGCACATAGTAAGTTGTCAAAAATTATAAACAGGGAGGAGGAGGAGAATAGGTTTCCACAGAAGAGAAATCCATGAATACTGAGGCTGTCCAGACAAAATCAGGACTTCCGGTCAACCTAAAATCAAGTGATGAAAAATCTCATATCTAATTAGGAGCCATGGGGCTCTTTGCTTTAACTGGTGATTTCTCCTGATCTAATTATTTAGCGCAAAGCATCCCAGTTTTGTGCGCGATACACAGAATCTTTGGAGAAAAGAAAGCAAGAAAAAATCTTTTGAAGACAGAGCTCTACAAAATGGCCCTGCATATTCAGAAGGAAAAAAAAATCAGACAATTAGAGAAGGAGAGTTGTTACTGAAATAAAAATCAATGATCTGATCATAACCCCTGCTCAGTGGTGCATAATATTTAGTTGACTCCTCTTATCTGTATTCATCCACCTTTCTGATAAAAGACACCTGGCACTCTTTGGCCCAACTCAAGAGAGACCATGGGCTAAACAACCATGGACATCTATTTCACAATGGTACCAGTGCTAGGGAAGTTCACACTGCTAATGTCTGCTCTCTGCCTTTGCAACAGAAAAATTCACCACCACCTTAAAATATTTCAGAAGACAATTAACGTAATTTATTCACAAACCAGACAAAACAAGATATCCCACCTTGCACATAGGTGAAGCTTTCATAATCTTCTTAAAACAGAAAGTGCTAACCACACCTCAATATGCTTTCAAGGAGGCTTTCTTACACAGGCTAAGAGTTGAAGGTGATGAAGTCACAGGATATTACTAATTAGGCCCAACAATGCCCAGCGGCCATCACTCTCCACCTGTGGCTCACTTACTTCATGAAGGCATGTGTACTGAATGTGATATGGCGCCACCTTCTCCTCTCCTTTTATCTCTACGTTGATTTGCAAGCGTATAGCACCAGAGACAGCAGATTTATCTGTTCTTTTCTCTAGAAAGAAAAATAAGTAGTAAATTAAACATACTTTTTTTGTAGACATAACCAGCTATTGTGGCAACAGCAGCACAATAAAGTAACCAAAGAAAACCATATGTGGACATCAAGACTAACTTTGACGTGAAATAATCCCCTTCAATATCATATTTTTAAAATAGCGCAAAATGTCATTTGCCAACTGAACACAAGTGCTATGATGTGTTCATGCTGATTCACACCAAAGACAGTGGCTGCACAAGCATATTATGCACACACAATTCAACACTTCTTTTAAAAAGCCCCCCTTCTACTACACTCACACAGCCTCTCTCCTCAACTGACATGCAGCCCATCGATTGAATCAGAGCAGAAAAGACCACACTGAGCCCCCTTTGTTTTTGAGAACATGAAAACAAAATATTGTGATCAGAAATTAAGAGACTATGGGTTAATGTTCCAAAGCACCTATTTAGGAGCCTACACCCCCCTTCAAATTTCATTTAGAGTAGTGAGAATCAAAGGGCATGCTTATACAAACACTATCTTTGGCAAGCTGAAATGTAGATGTGCACCACTCCAGTAGGTCATATACTAACTACCCGTGTGAACTTCTCTAGTGTGCACTGACTTACTGCTGTTAGACACGCTTGCAGCCTCACTGACTTGGGTTTTTAAGTCCCTTCTGAAAAGGAGACTTGAACATTTTATCCTCACTCCACTGGGATTAAAAGCATAGTTCCAGCACCATCCCATTCACATGCTGGAAGTCCTTGTTCTACTGGTCCAGGCTTTTAAATAGCCCTGCAGCACCATGGGAAGGTTTCAGCATGGCCTTGCAAGCAGAGAGGGACAATGAAAACAGTCTGTGCTGGAGAATACCACAATCCCAGCCAATTTATTTCCACCTGTTTCACACATGGTTACAGAACCCAGTATCCACAAAGAACAGGGTGTTCAAACCACTGCACAGCACGCCTCACAGGGTTTTCATCTTTCCTGAAATTGGGCTACCAAAGATTATATTCTGGGGGACCCTGTGAGACACATTTTGGGGATACCCAAGGCACCCAGGGTACTACCTTTGGCTACCCCCTTCTTACAGAGGGAAGGAGACTGATTAGTGCCCACCAGGGAAAACTCTCCTGACACCAGCTGCTGGGAACACCAGCACTTCAGTCAGGGCTCCATTAGCCACTGTCCACAAGTAAGAATTTACATTCCCACTTTGTTACTTGAGTGCCCAGTCCCCTATTTCCTGGACACTTGCAACACGCACCAATCCGCTATCTCCAAAGAACAAATGCACCCCACTTCACCGGCTTTACCTCAGTTCAGCACAAGACACTTAGACATGTCTAGAGCAAAACCAAATGGAAGTTTATTTGACAGAGGTTTCTCTAAATCCAACTACAAGGCTTTGGAAACAAAGTCACAAGGAAATGAAAAACATAACATACAATCTATAGTTTGTACTAATTAACAAGTTACTTTCCTGTCTAAGAAGGTGTTTCTCATCCAAAGGTCAGTCCACAGGCTTTTGGTTCAGTTTAGAAAGCTGGGATACACCTGCCATGAGACACCCCCAGTGGAAGAGTCTCTCCCCTAGCATGGGTAACTTGTGCTTTGTTTACTTCTCACACAGTTACCAACTACTGTCTGTTATCCCAGGGATTTCGCAATTCAGGTACTTTTCCTGAGGTTCTTTTGTCTTTACAAATCCTCAGGTCTGCACCTGGTCAGATGCATAGGGCTGGCCCCAGGAATGTTCATTCTTCTCAAAGTTGATTGAGAAACCTCTGAGACCTGCCCGGCCTCAGGTGACAAATTTTAGTTCAACATCTTTAAAATCCAATATCCTACATGTCATATAATTCTAAAATTATTTCCCATACAATATCATGTAATAACCATGACAAATGGGTAGTTGATAAAGATCACATAAGACTACCTTCTGGGACATTTTGAGAGGAGTTAGAACAACAGAAGGATCAGGGCCACTGAAGAGTGGAAAGGGCAGATGATGTCTTTAATCAGGTTACTTGCTCCCCTTGTACAGATGACCTTGCAGGGAGTTTCCACACCCCACAGGGACCCATATAAGTCTGCCCAGAATATAGGGTTCACAAGATATAAATAGGTTCCTAACATGCAAATAAAATACACATAATGCAATAGATGCATGCATAATACAACAGATTACATTGTGCCTAACTCCTGCATGGTTGCACTATCCTTAATATGCAGGCTACAGGATTAGATCATAATTAATATACAGCTTACAATTATACCACCCACATTTGGTTTTTAGGAGTTATTTAGCTCTTCTGCTTTCCTAATACCTTGCCCCAAGTCAGTCTGTTTACCACGGCAAGACCTTTCTTATTCCTGGCTTTCAGTAACAAGGTTAAATAAGACTGTTCCCTCCCCGCAGCCTGACAGTTTGCCATGCGGTATGACCCACTGCAGTCTTCCCTTTAACCAGCTCCGTACTGGCCTTTCAAATTTCACATTAATCCACATCTTTTCCAATGTAAGCACTTTACTGAAATCTGCTGTAGGTAAATGAGAAACACCACATTTCCTTTATCTAAAAAAATCTGTTGTTTCCCATAAAAGAGGATCAGGATGGTCTAGCACAAGCTACCTTTTGTAAAGCCATGTTCTTCTTCTAGTGCTGCTCGGATATATTCAGAAATAGGTGTCTCCATGCCGGAGCGCCGGATTGGTCGTAACTTTTTTGCCCTGGCCTGTCAGAAGAGGGCAGGCGGACACCACCCCCCGCGCCGCCACATAGCTATATATGTGGCTGCCGCCCGGCCCCTCCCTAGTTTCATTTCTTCTACCTTCGCGTTGGATATGGAACTGCCCACTCCTTGCTTTGCAAGCAGCCTGTCCATCATTTTACTGTATGAGCCTCTCAGCCAACTGGACGAACCTATTTGTGGACGTAGTCCCCCAGAAGGTGGTCTTTTCCGGGCCGAAACACTGCACTACATTGTTGTCTGCCGTGCCAGCAGAGTGCCCCCAACCTCACAGCAGGTGGCCCTCGACCTGCCTTTCGGAGGCAAAACTCATTCCCAGAAGAGACCCCAGCATTTTTGGGTACTGCTCGTGACCCTAGGGGGGAACTGAAATTTTTCAGCCTCCTCCAACCAGGCCCTCTTCCATGCCCTCCGGCCCCCTAAGTCGATAACAAGCCGGTGCCCCCCTCCTTCCCCTAATAGCTAATGGTGAGGACTTACTCCTCTCCACTACCACCATAACTTCAGTTCGAATCCCGCTTGGGGGGTGCCCCCTGGAAGGGTCCTTTCTCCTGGGCAACTCCGGAGAGGGCTTCCGACCAGTTAACCATCAGTGCTGGTCATATCACCAATATTGTTGTCAATTACCTCCTCCAAATCGCCACGGAATGCCCACCGTTTGCCCCCCTCCCTGCTCTCCTTCCTGGTTAGAATGAGTGGCTCACGGGCAAGGCCCTTTAAGTAGGTCTAAGGTCGTATCCCGTATTAATACTCTTCTTGTCTGAACCCGATGCCTTGGTTCTGGGGAGGTCTCGACCCTCCCACTGCCCAATCCCCCTCACACACCATGAAGGGCAAGAAGGACACCTGCTATCTGAACTCAAGCAGATAGCCAGTAGCCAGCGGTTTTGACCCTAAAAGGTTCCCAGACCTCTATATACAACTCACCGTCAAAGGGAAAAGCCTCCCTTCCCTCTTCGCTTCCTGGGGCTGCAACCCCATTACCCCCTGTGGGGGACACACAGAGTTTATTGAACACACTTCCAATACTGAAGAATGTACCATCCAGTCGTAGGCCACCCGAACCGGATGGAACCTCCCCTCGTGGGGCCATGCTCATATGAAGAGCCAACTTCATGCACGCTTCCCCTGGGCGAGGCCCTAGCGTCTGCCTCCCAAGGCTGGCAGTCAGAGAACCCTTTTTCGGAACCCAACACTCTCCTCCCCTCATATACATATACATATACATAGAGAGAGAGAGAGAGAGATCCCTTCCTACCACCGGCAAGACTAGCTAGTGTTTACTCTTCGCCCCACCCAACGGACCCTCATGAGGGTTGTACACATATGCTTCCAGCTCAAAGCACCTGGACCCTCCCTGACCCATGGAGCAGGTAATCCGCTTCCACCTACAGACTTCCAGGCATAAACGCCAGGACCCTGCCATTAAATGTAGGGGTTAACTAACCCGCTCATGGCCTTGTGAGATATGAACTCTCCAGTATTCACTACTTCCGGCTGGTTCTCAGCCTAGGTGAATGCCTTGATAGAGGTTGTGGAAACGGGGCTCCCGCCCCACTCTGCTACCATCTTTCCAAAAAATTACTGATAAAAGAGGGTAACCATGATTGGATGGTGAACCTTCCACCCCCAGAATCTCCTTACCCGGACAGTCGACCACCACTACCCGGCACATGCCCTCATTCCAGAACCTCCCCTCCCCCCCCCCCCCCGACTCAGGGCCTTGTCCCTGATAGAAGGGACCGGTGCCACCTTCCTCTTTCTATCCCTAAGGTGGCCATTCTCCTATATCCCAATCGCAAAATCCTCAGGCCTTGGAGATCCAGAGGCAATAACGCACTAATAGCAAGGAAGTTTCCCAGACTTCTCCCTTCACCATGGGGTTGACGACAGAGAAGCTCATCCCTATGCCCTCACTACGTTCATAAGCACCGCTCGCTCCCTCCGTGATGGTTCAGAAACCATCCACACAAACAGACACTACCCTGGGGCCAACCTTCGCCTTCCAGTGTTTTGTCCAGTGGCCTCTCACATAGCTCAACACCCGGGGCACAGCCATAGCACCATGGTTATCTCGGCCTAGCTACCAATGGCTCTCACCCAGGACCATCGCGGTACAATTCCATGACGACCCACGGCTCTCCTAGTGCTAGTAGGCGCATCCTAGAATAACATACTCCTATCCTAAGTGTTTGCTGTGGGGTTCCGCACTCGATAAAGTCCACTCTACTTCTGCCCTGAAATTCCCCTCAACAACCGGGATTCAGGAACTGGCTGACCCTTGATAGAGTTTGCCTCCCTGGTAAGATCTAATACCACCATTAGCATACCCACAGAGGACCCCTCAGATATACCATAAGTGTCCTAAAGAAGGGACAGCCGAATGTACCCATTGGGGTGGCTTACCCTCACTCCCCCTTTTTGGAGGGAAACCTATCTTCTCCTCTGTACTTCCCGGCTCTTACCCAGGGCCGTTCCTAAAGGGAGCCTCTATCCTGATGTGCACCCCTGTGCGGTGTTAAGCTAAGCTAGGTCTCACTACGGGACTGTCCTCCCTGATGGCGTGAGGCCAGGTAGGCCAAAGTAGTGGTCTTGTAGGTCGCGGGTGCTAGTAACCAGGCCTATTGTGCTCAAGAGCCCATCACCAGGCCGTGGTCTTATGGCGTACTACCCTTTACCTTAATAATCCTGCAGCTGCCTTCCAGCCACTAAACTTGGTAGAAGAAGAAAGGGAAGGGCAGAGGTAGCAGTGATGCAATTTCCTTGCCTCTCGTAAGGATATGAATTCTGACACTCTGTACAAGGGACTGTCACAGTGCCATCGGTAGCTCACGGAGGCCTGATCACTCCTATCAGGCCCATAGAACGTCCCGCCTGTGTCTCTCTTATTTAGTACCACAACATAAGCCAGGCATTTGGCTCCCCCATGCCGGCCCACTCCTTCACTTATGAGTGTGTCTTATGGAGACTATAGGGCTACTGCCATCGATGTCCCAACCATTTTTGTGAACTAGATTGAAGTGTTTCTCTAGATTCCTCACTCCCACTCTTGGTACCCACTTCCCCTACACAATACCGCGTACGCCAGTTTCGCGTACTCGATGTTTTCTGGCTGGGGCGTTACTGCCATAAGGCCCGAGAGGGCTGTGGCCCCCTAACTCCCCAGCCTGGCAAATGACCTGCATGTGTCTTACAATACTGAACTGAGGAGAAAACAGTCTAATTCTCCTCTTCTGGCTTTCTACCAGTGATAATCACCACTGCCAGCCCGACAAATTTAAAGGTCTTGGTGAACTCCCCCCATAGGAACTTGACCAGCACATGCCACTCCTACAACACTAAATTCTCTGGCCTCTACATGGCGCCTCCAAACACCCCTCAGGAAGAGCGATTAGAGATGCCCTCCTTGACCATAACTACCATGTGCTGGTACCCCTTTTGTGTAAGGTGACCCCAGGCCGTCATGTCCATCTACACCATTTGATGCTTGGGCAACCTGGGCCCAATTCTTTCTACTGGGTTACGTCCTGCATCCCGAGGTTTCCCGTTTTGGGATGAAGGTCCCTGGGTCAATTCTTAGACCTGCAAGGGCCTACTTCTTGGACAATTACCCTTGTTGGAGTTATGCTGTGCTGAAGGCAGAAGAGCTAACTCCACCCGCCATCCATCAGCATGGCTAGTCTGAATGTATCCAAGCAGCGCTCGAAGAATGGTGGGTTACTTACCAGTAACTGTCCTTCTTCAAAATGGGCTGCTCAGATTCATTCAGAGCCCTCCCCCTGTCCCCGCTTTTGGAGTTGGCAACTCTTAGGAACTGGGGAGGGGCCAGGCAGCAGCCATATATATAGCCATGGGGTAGAGCAGGGGGCGGTGGCTGCCTGCCCTCTTCTGACAGGCTAGGGCAAAAAAAGTACCAACCAATCCGGCACTCCGGCACGGAGACACCTGTTTCTGAATGAATCCAAGCAGCCCATCTCGAAGAAGGATGGTTACTGGTAAGTAACCCACTGTTTTCTTTTTCAAAATTCTTTCCAAGACCTTGCATTCTACTGAGGTCAAGCTAACAGGCCTGTAGTTACCTGGATCACCTTTTCTCCCATCACAATATAGGAATTATGTTAGCAATTCTCCAGTCATATGATACCCCCACGAGTTTACAGACGTGTTAAAAATCCTTGCTAATGGCTTGCAGTTTGATTAATGTTCTTGCCATATTAAGGATCAGAACCACTGCACATTCCTCCGTTTAATGAACAGAAGGCATGGACATCAGACTCTTGGTACAGTACCCACATTTGAGCAAAGTCTGGATGCTCCTGGCTAACACCAGACCCAACACACTCAGTTAGGACACACAAGATGAAAATGTCTTCGGAGAAATAACTCAAGAAAATGCATTTAAAGACCTAATTCTCGTTACCCAAAATCTTCTTCCTTAAATAGTTTTGCAACACAACATTTTTTACTATTACATGAGTCAACAGTGCAATGCTGTTGGAAAAAAAAGACGGAGAAAAGTTCTCTTTTGACACAGGGCAGGACAAGAGTCAATGGGTTCACACTACAGCATAGCACATGTATATTAAAAAAACAACAAGCAGTTGTGTGGCATTTTACGACTAACAGATTTATTTTTTGCATGAGCTTTCGTGGGAGAAGATCCCACTTCCTCAGATGCTTCGAAGATGGGTGAACTTACAGAAAGGAATGAAACTAAATGCAAGGGGGTGTAAAACATAGGATCGGGTCATAAAGTAACAGCAAATCAGAGCAGTTTTTATGACCTGATCCTATGTTTTACACCCCCTTGCATTTAGTTT